>JAOWBL010014932.1:37740-47950 GCA_028564865.1 Zenarchopterus dispar | reverse complement strand
GTTTCTTTACAGAACAATGTTAAAAAGGTGCCACGAACAATTCACCTCCATCTCTATGTGGCCGCAGCTGACAGTTAAAGAGATGCTGAGCTCGTGAATGGCTGGCGGATTCATGTCAACCTGAGGAAGGCAGTCGACTCTCGCCGTGCTCTTTCTGTGGTTATCGTTTGTTTTAAAATGACTCAGGCCTCAGTATTTTGAAGAAAAGCTGTGAAAGTAACCAACATGTCTACTCATTTCCTGCAACCCCCATGAAATGACGCTCTGGCAACGCCAGGTGAAAGAGACTTGCGTTTCCATTAAGCCCCTCCTTGGTTTAATCTGTTTTCATTCTTTGTCATGCACCGTGGAAACGACAACGAATATAATTGTCTGAAACAAGAAAACCGACCAAGGGAGTCGTATGACGGTTGCATTTGCAGCTCACGATGAATGCAGAAACTTCCCCTGTAGGAAACGGCGTGTGGTGAAACTTCAAATTCACAACACAAGTTCTCTATTTGTTGTGCTCACTCAGCCGAATGGAAGTAAAACATTCACAAAAGGCTCCTCTGGCTGAAAAAGCCAGCAGCAGGAGATTAGAGGGATTTAAAGCACACGTTTAAGACACACACAGTGAAAATGGCTCACATGTGTTTCAGTTTACAAATGACCATTACAAAAAAAACAAAAAACAAAAAACAAAAAAAAGCCTTCCTCATTCTGCCACTTCCTGCACCTTTACTCCCTTTCAAGGGTAACGAGTACTTCTAATCTCTAAAATGACACTCATCACCATGTCCCAAAGTTTTTCATTCTGATGACAGCTTTTCTTTTGCAGAGTAAATAAATAATTCAGGAGTTTAAGCTCTTCTGCTGCTTGAAGAGCAGCATGAAAGAATCATGAATGAGTGAGAGGGCTTTTTATAGCACAGAATCACATTTTGGTGGCTTGTCACAGCAGAACTTGGTGAACTCGACATGAAAGTGGAGTCGGCTTGAACATTTGAAGAAACTGAATTTGCAGGTATTTTAGCTCTGCCTCCAAAGATGCCCCCCACTCCCTCCAAAAAGAAAATACATAAATCTGTCATGCACGTATAGATTAGTGGTGGTAACAGTAAAAGTAGCCGTGACAGACAAAATGACAGCGTCAATTATAACTTTTTCTTCTTCCAGTATTCAGGTAATGACCACCTGTGTCAGTTTTTGGGGGTCCGGTAAAGTTTTACAGGGTTCAAGACCTCGATGTGTCAATTTTCAGAAGCCAGTGGGGTGGAAACACGACCACAAGCCAACACCAATGGTGCACTACTACCGTCAGCTGGTGTGGAGTAGTAGTCTGTTAAGTCAGTGGGTCTCCGTCTCTTTAATGGAGACCCACTCCAGGTCGGTCCGTCCCATTACAATACCAGTCTTCTAGGTTTTAACCCACACTCCCGCCAACGGAGACGCAGGCAAAGTGTTCAAACCATCCATGTGTCTCCAGGCAACCTACGGCACATCAAAGACCTTTCGCTGCTAAAATGGTCACATTCTGACAGGTTCTTAAAAAAATAATAATGATGATAATGTCAGAAACTTTCTCCTGCATGAACTGGTGGACAGTTATCAAAAGTTATCAAAAATTTAATAAAATCCTTCAGCTAGTTTAGGTGGTATTATATCACTAGGCAAGTGGGGAAAAAAAAGAGGAAAAAGTATGGTGTCAGAGTTAAAACGCAGTTTTTTTCTGAAGATAAAGATGAATTAACATAATTTAATTGAACTAATTATTCAGTTTAGATTAAAAATGAATTACAGAAATGTGCGATTTAAAGGAAACTGCACTTCATTAAACCCCTGACAGGCCCACACACTTTTATGTATTATGTCTTCTGCATGTGGAAATGCATGCTGGGTAAATTACAAGATTTTAAATGAAGTGCATGAAGACACGTGTCAGAGTCTGTACAGAAACAGTGCTGAGTGGCTAAGCTAACATCCTCTCATGTGTGCACACCCACGCGCACACACACACACAGCTGTATCCAGCACAGATGTGCTTCAACTGCTGCTGTAACAGCCTCCGACTCAGCACCCCCCCCCCCAAGAATGAAATGCAGAACATATTTCATGATTTAAAAAAAAGACAGAAGCTGCTTTTGTCCACTTGTGTCATCTTCGTATGCACATATTTATCCTTCACGCTTTCAAAGATAGACTCTGACCAGTTTTTGGGGGTCGGGAAACGCTGGCACTCAGTAAGATGTGCCGTTTAACCACACTTACCTGTTTTTGGAGCGGTTTCCTCAATAGCATAAACCACTTCCAAAACACAACCATGTCATTACCTTTACTTTGTCTCATCCTGCAGTTTTTCTTTAAACTCGTTTCATTTGACGTTTCAGTTGAAATGCTGATTCAGCACATTTTGTTTTGAAAGCTGCAGCAAGACTACTGAGTTTTCAGTTTTAACTGAAGTCGATTTAAGTAAACACTGACTGAACAGCTTGTAATTTTAAAAAAAGAAAAAGCGGAGGAGCACATTAGGTGGCGATGATCCAGTATTTTCTCTTGGGAAACTTCAACATGTGAGGTAGTTGGGAACTGAACCACCAGTGTCCCAGTTCAAAGGCAATTACTCTCCTGCATCGCAGAAGCTTTCTGAATAATCACCAAAACATATAAAACTCAACCGAGCCTGAACAGAAAAGCAAGGCTGAAGTCACAAAGAACATCCTTAAAAAAAAGAAAAAAAAAACAGGTCCAGTCACTAAGTGACACTAACTGATGATAAAAAGCCAAATACGCAAGAAGATGAGAAAAGCATTTCAGTCCATCAGTGGTGCTGATGAGATGAGATGTTGATCCTTCTGTTTTGGCTACAAAAAACAACTGGTACCCTAACAGTTTTAGGGATGAGGATGATGATGAGGAGGAGGAGGACCGAGACAACATCCATATAATGACCTAATAATGAACTAAAAAATACCCAAAGAAGAAATGTGTTATATTATTACACTGTTGCAGTTTTAAATACTTAGGAAAACATATTGGAAGAAAAAAAAAGTTAAAACAAGTTAAATAAAAATAAATAAACCTGAGTTCAGTAATTGGGAGATGGCAGGGGTGGTAGTGGCTACTTGACCAGCTTTGTTATCCTTTACGTGGGCTTTAGTTTGGCTGAACAGATCCAGCCTCTCCTGGAAAATGACTCTGATGGAGCTTCAAGTCTTCCAAAGCTTATGAAACCCTCTGCAAGCGAGGAGGGTAATATTATTCTTCCTTTGCTAGAAAAACCAGCGTAGATTTGCCAGCTGACTTCTCAGAGCTGGAGAAGAGAAGTTATGCACCTCATCTGCTTTTGGTTGAGTTGCTGGGTTGCTTAGTTTTTATTATTATTATTTTAGGTTTTAGACATTAGGTCAGGGTGAAAACAGCTAACACTGTTCTTCAGATTAATTACAGTATTATTTATTACAGTATTTAACTTTTGCTAAGCAACAAGGTTCTTTTTTTGTCATGTTGAGTCCCAGTGTGTTGCCAAATAAACATCCACTTATGTCATCTGGGGATTCGCCATACACGCTTACATCATATTTGGTTCCCTTCATGTTGGAAATAAATAAATAAATCCATAAATAAATTAGATATTGTATGAGCTCCACTCAGCTGAAATTTTTTGCGAGACACGCTCAAAGAGAGCTCCGCCTCCAGCGGGGGCAAGACGTTTCCTGTGGCCTGAAAGCCCCCGATAATAACCGGTAGCCTGGCATGAACTTCAATCAGCCTCTACGGAAAGCAGCAGGAACATTCTGGACACCGAGATGTACAAAAAAAAAAAAAACTCACAAGATGAAACTTCACTGAGCCACGTTTCTGACAGCGGTGTGCAGAACTAAAACCTGCGAGGCCCCACAACGACCTGACAGAGGTGAAGTTATCGCTAGTGAAGACCTGACAGAGCAACATTTACACAAAATATTAAAAATGATGATTTTTTTTAACTTTATAAGTGTTTGGTTTCTTCTGTTTAAGTTTTAAAAAAAAGGCTGCACCTCCAGTTTAGCTCAGTTGATAGCTCTCAAACTTGGCATTTGGTGAAGCGGTGACTGTGATGAAGAAGAATGTTTGCAGAGTATAACGTGCACGATTCATTTTCCAGGTCCAGGTTTAGATTGTAAATGCTTCGAGGGTTTAAGTCGGGCGAATGTGCCCTGCCTGTCAGGGTAATCTCCCAGTCAAACTTTTATCCAGTTTTCTCACTTCATTTACTGTCACATTACTGCAAACATCAAATAAATCATTTTAAAATTAGACTGAATTTTTCACACTAGATCATTAAATGTCTGTTGAATAGAGGACAAGTTTCACAGGAAATTACTAGAAAAAGTCAATAATATTCTATGGAAATGTTTCAGGTGTATTGAAAATCCTTCATCACGAGACATCCCTCCAAAACCACTTTTATGCTTCGTTCAAGTTTTCAGCACAACAGAAATAAATACTTACTCAGTCTGTGTCCATAGAAGAATTAGCAGTACGTTGAGAAGGCAGTAGAAGCAGCACCTTAGTTCATTCCTCATGAAAATGCAAAACGCAAACAACAGCCACATACAGCTGAAAACGAAAAAAAGCAGAAGGTTAGCGGCATCTAAAAATATTACTGGAAAAAAAAAAAAAACAATGTTGAGAAGAATTTCTTTATTCCTCTTCCTCTAAACTCACATCGCGCACAAACAGAAAAGTCACGCCTCGACGCACACAAACCTTATATACGGGACACGCCACTTCCGCTTTTTCACTTCCCCACCTGGCAGAGGCGCACGCCGGGGGGGCAGGAGATGAAAAAGAAAGCTGCAAAAGCTCCGAGAACGAAAATCTAAGACGTTTCTATCAGTCATGCAGGCTGCAGTCCAACATCACCACTCTATAATCCATTCATCCACACAGGCAATCCTCTAAATCTCCTAAAGTCAAATAAATGACTGGGAATCTATTTTTAAAGTTCTTTTCCACCTCAAAAAGTCTATGAGGTGTCGAATCTACACAATAAAACTCAACAGCAGGTTACAGTCGCTCTCAAGTGCAGAAAAGCACCAGTACCTCCATGTCTGCAACAGTTAAAGGTTTTAACGTTAAACCACTCATGACAATCGTCCACGAGGCCGAACAGCAACAAACGCCATCGTTGAGATTTTACAAAGTCAAACAGGAAGTCAAAAATTGACTTAAATGTCAGTGAAGTACCAGGACATGTCTGATACGTGATGACATGACTGCGACGCGGCGCGTTTCCTCTCTGTGTGTCAACGCTGGGAGAGGAAATAAAGTTCTACCTACAAAAAAAAGAAAAAAGGATCCGAGGCTTTCTGGAGGTTTCTTCCAGACATGTGGAGCGTAGAAGCTGAACGCAGCTTCTCCATGTCTGGTTCTGACTCGGGGAACTGATAAAAACCCGGATCCCGACGACCCGAGGGGTCTGGAAGGGTCATACTGGAGGTCACTGATGTGTTTTGGTCCTGAACCATTCAGAGCTTTATAGACCAGCATCAGAACTTTAAAGTCCATCCTCTGACAGACCAGCAGTGTAAAGACCTCACAGCTGGACTGATGTGGTCCACTTCGTTGGTCTTAGTGGGGACCCGAGCAGCAGAGTTCTGAATGAGCCGCAGACGTCCGTCTGATTTTTTTTTTAGGTAAACCTGTAAAGATGCTGACAAGACAAAACGATGCACGAGAGCAGAAGAGCGACTGTGCACGTTTTACACCAGCTGAGCCATTATCACAGAACCTCCCGATACAACGAGCACATGTCCACATGACAAATCAGAACCACGGCCGCATGTGGATGCGAATAAAAAGCGAAGTCATTGTCGGAGAGTGTTTTCAGCTGTTTTACGACCACGTGATCAGGTTTCTGGACCCAAACCTCGTCCCACGTCTGCAGGTTCTGCACATTTAGATCAATCTGATGATCCTCTTCTCTTTGGACTCATAAATAATTCAGTTGTTGGGAAAAAAAAGATAATTTTCAAATGGTGGCTCTAATAATTAACAAGTGGTAGATTATGTAAAATAATTGACATTTTGTGGTATTTGCTTTAACCTGTACTTGAAGATAAGTGCACCCACAGCTTGTTTGCATGGTGCTAATTTAGGAATAACAATGGCTGCAGTATTTTTATTGGTTGAGACGTAATGTGATGCACGTTTTTTAGTGAATGAAGTGAAGCTGCAGAGCAGAGACAGCGTCGTGTCTGGACCCTGTTATTGTTCTTTTGTTTTTCTCTTTTCTAACAGGGAAGGTTTTAGTAAGTGAAGAATATGGATTGTGGAATTTTACTTCTGAAACAAGTGTCAGCTACACTCTCGGACACTAGTGGGCTTTAGTGGGCATTCCCAGGAAGGAGACAGAGCCAGGCCGATGATAATGACGACCAAGAATAACAGGACTGAGTCCAGCTGACTGAGGTGAGAAAGAAACTAGTGCACAAACATACTAAAAAAGCAGTGCGTTTTCACAAAGTTCTGAATCAACTATCCAGAAACTGGAGCCCACTTTGGTTCTGGACTGTAGTTTGAACAGGACTGAATCTGCTTATATGAAACGACTTCTGCTCAGAAAATGCATGCTGTTTTCATTCATTAGAAAGTGAACTGATCCAGGCTTGTATTGCCGCTGGGCAAAAAGGTTCGAGGAGCTCCACAGCAGTCACTTCCTGAGCCCACAGTGTCCCACTTCCTGCCTCACAACAGTGGGAGGCAGCCGTCCAAGCCGGCGCTGGCCGTCTCAGGCTGGCCTCTCCTTTACCGCCGGCTTCAGCACAGCTGCGCCCTAAAGAGGCGCCCCGGCTGTCTCCAGCACCCTCGGCTGCTTTTCTTCATAAGATTCCAGCGAGAGGAAAAGTGTGTGTGAGCTGGTACGTCAGTTAAGCACAGAAACAGAGCAGCGCTCCCCACACTGAAAACGCTCCATGTGCCACAGCGTGCCAGCACGTCCCCTTCAAACCGAAATTAGCAGGAAAACTCTCTTCTCCCATCTGCAAAGTCAAAATGTTTTGTTTTTGTTTTCAGCCACTGCAGGTACCGAAACCCACAAAGTCAAAATCCCTTCACATCCTCCCAAAATGGTTCAAACGCAATTTAATTCCTCAGAAATGTTTTCAAACCAGTGTAAATTGAATGATTTAAAGGCTGGACAAAACTAAATATAAACACACATACCAGAGCGTTTGTCAAACCCGTCCAGTCCCGAGACTGTGTGGACGTAGATGTCATGTATAAAAGCGCCCTTCAGAACTTGGGAATTTTTTTGCCTTTCAGCAGAAATAAGCCATCGTGATGTCTGGAGTGTTTCCCATGACATCATGCTGCAGCGTTTTGAAACTCGACCAGTTTAGGATGCAACTGCAACTAGCTTCAATAATAAAACACTTTTAAATGAGCAAAAAAAACTTAAAATCCAAATTTAAAAACACAAAATATGTAAATGCACTGAAAAAAATACTTATTTCAGTTTGAAGAAAGAATTACATGTTTACTTTGTCAAACGGACGTCTTGATACAAGTTTCATTAACAAGGATTCAACTTTGAGTTCACCTGCCAGCAACGCTCTAACCTTAAGGTTTTTATTTTTTTATTTTTTTGGACAATGCAAAGTCAGCAGATTCCCTGTTTTCAGCCACTGCCCTCAGATATGTGACTGTGAACTTAACTTCCTATGACAGACATGAGAAAGCAAACGTTGTCCTTATCTAATCCTCAACTTCCCACAAACGACGCCTTTAAGATGATATAAGTTATGTTACCATGTCAACCAAAGCCGACTCGCAGAGACGTGAAGGCTGCTGATGGATCAAACATGGAAGCGCAGTCGCAGCACTGCACGCATTTTTACAAAGAGAAAAACTGCAAAACAATAAACTCCATACCGAAAAAATGCTCTAAAAGTAAATCAGCTGGTTTGTTGAATTTCACCGTTTGTCTGATGGAAACACTACATACACTACTTCATAGAGAGCTGGAGCAAGACTAAAAGATGCAGCGATGGACGAGTCCTCCGAGGTCTGGAGTTCACCTCTGCCAGCTGCAGACATCAGTGCAGGCCCTGCGATGGCTGATGATGTCCAACATCAGATTCAAACGTCACAAGGTTTCTGATGACACACTGAGATGAGTGGAGGGGGAAACGGAGAGGTGGTATGACTCCTATCCTGAATAAACTGTACAGTGATGTCACCCTCTGGTTTTTAACTCTAAGTTGTCACAATTTTGGTTTTTTGGAGGTGAGAGGCGAGTTATAAAAGTCCACAGCAGCTGAGTTGACTGACTCAGTGTCCAAAAACTTTAAGCTTTAATACAATTCACACAGATGAGTCAGAAAAATTAAATCCACCCAACAGCTGTCATGAAGGAAGCTACTGAGAACAGAAACTTTTCTTTTTTTTCCCTGTGAGGCTGTAATTCGGGTTATTTGTGCTCTGAATGGGCTCATCCTAACTGACCGTACTGGGAGGGAGCCTCAAGTGGCCGTTTGAGGAACTGCAGCTGCTGCTTTTTCTGCCTCCAGCCGTTGCAGCTCAGGTCACAGTCACATGAACATTAGTGCAGCTTGTCTGCAGGCAGCTGAGTCACTTTAGACGCTTTGTGATCAGACATCACACTGCATGAATCATGCACTACAAGGCCAGTAATATTACTATGAGAAAGCTTTAAAAAAAAAGACTTTGTTTTTCTATAAATACTAATCAACTTCAGCAGTTTTAAAGCACAGCATTTCCTGACAGTATGAATCAGTGTTTGACTTCTGACCGGCATTTGGGCTGGTTACGCTCACGCCACATGGGACACATGGCCATGAGCTGCAGCGCTGGACGGACAAACGGAGGCCGAGATCACATGTTCGACACAGGAAACTGAGCCGAGCACAAAAACGGCACAGTACTGCAATTTATTTCGACTGTAAGCCGCATGCAATAGACTAACGCAAGGCCCTTCCCTGACCACGAAGCTGAGCTGTAACAGAGACCGTGTTGTAATTCTGGTCCGGTCAGACCCACTCATCTCTGACTTCACAGCAGGAAGAGGCTCTTTATGATAAATCTGAATAATTGAAGAGCAGGAGACAGGACTGAAATCCACCCAGCCCCTCACTCGGTGCTACGATCATCATCATCATCATCATCATCATCCCACTGAGGAATGCCAAGAACTTGGAGTTACAATGAGCTAAAACTAGTTCAGTGACAAAGCATGCAAATTTGAAAGCAGCCAGGGGCAAAAAAAAAAAAAAATGACAAGGCTCTTCTCTGTTGTGCAAAGACGAAATATTTTTTGATGAAACACTACCACAGAAACTGTGTCAGAAATTCTGGAAAGTCTTCACAGACGTACGATGTTCTTTCTCGGTTAAAACCAAATCAGGAAGTACTTTTGTCCAAAATGAAGAAACCCAACACAATCTCAAACACAGAGGCTTGAAGAGGTCAACCTGCGGCGAATGTTATAAAACATCCAAGGCACTCATGTCCACTTTAGGTTTCTAAACATTTTTTTTTTTTATTCTAAATCCTCTTAAGTTTTAAAAACATGTGAAAAAAGTGTCACCGTGATAAATGTCATTAAGATGGTAACAGTGGGGAAAATAAAGTAATATACTCTGGGAGGACAAGTCGGAGAAAAACTTTGAACACTCATTCTGATTTACCTTCTTACTTATTTTACTGAGTTTTCCAATAAAATGTAGTGAATTACTGATAAACCAAATGAAACTGCTTATTCAGTTTATAAGATTTATAATGTTCTTTAGCTTTTAAAGATAAAAAATATTAACAGCTGCCAAGTTTGGTGTCATGAAAGTGCATCCATCCATCTAAATAAATAAATAAATAGATAAATACTTCTAGAAACCATTAACCAGAAATGACAGCGTGAAGCTGAGATGACACAAGCGACAGCTTTGACAGCTGTTCCCACACTTTTAAACTGGGTGTTGCTAAGTAACGAAAACCTATGTCAAGTGTGAAGCGGTTGTGCGTTTTTGACGCCCCGTCCTAAACTCTGAACTTGGTCTGCAGTGAAGCAAAGAGCCAAAGCGCTGCGTTCTCCCATGAAACCGTACTTATTTTTTTTAAATCTCCAAAGATCCTTACAGCATCATCAGACTGAGTCGCCATTATCTCATGTTCTCTAGAGGCCATTTAAGCAGATATTAATTCTTGAGGTTTCTTATTTTGTTTAGTCAAT
>JAOWBL010014932.1:18687-37640 GCA_028564865.1 Zenarchopterus dispar | reverse complement strand
GCACTGAGCACCCATCCCTGGGAGTGGGCACTGAGCACCCATCCCTGGGAGTGGGCACTGAGCACCCATCCCTGAGGGTGGGCATCTCCCTGTTAACGTCCTTCATTAACCAGCTCAGCTCATGAATTCATTAACTACTGGGCTTTTTTAAGAGAGCACTCTGCAACTGTTTTTTTTTGTTTGTTTGTTTTTTGTAAGTGCATCACAGCCAAACATCTCCATCTATTCAAAGAACATTGTTCTGGAGCTCTAGAGTTTCTTCTTTTTGAATATTCACTTTATCTTTCACTGATGTAATTTTGCAAACTGTGCAAGCAGCGCTGTCATGTTCTTCTGAGAGTGAAGAGGCTGCCCCCCCACCCCCCTGCAAACAAAAGGAAAAAAAAAAACTTATGACGCCTCATCCTAATTCATCATCAAAATGTTCACCATGCCATACAGACATTTTTTGTGTAATTTCTCTGAGCATCTCATCGCTTGAATGGGGCTAAACTTGCTTAGATGTCCACTCCAGGAAAGACGGGCAAACCTGTTCAACGTTCCACAAAAGTGAATCATTTTTATTATTGTTGAAGGATTAACTCTTAATTGTTGGGAATTGACGTTACAACCTTTTTCCAGACTGATGGCCAGCTTCTCAAAATTCATCGCTGATATCTTTCCTCCTTGGCCTTGTGTTAATATGTACCTGATTACTTCCAGTGAACAGAGTGCAGAAAGTTGTCTTTTAAATCAAGACCCTTTTTGTTCACTTTAAGTATTTAATGTTTGCCAGTCAACAAAAAAAAAAAGGGAAGCACTTAAGGTGCAAAAATACCACCACAGTTACACAGAGAGCCAACTCTGAGTGAGAATGCTCTCATGTGTTCAGAAATCAACTTTAAAACTATTAAAACTAATCTCATATCAACAGATAATCAGTCTGAATTTAAGCACACAATCAAAAAACAACCAACTTTATAAATGTTTACAGGAGTATTTCCCACCCAGATGGTGTTCTGTTAAAAGCACAGCGAAGCCCACATACGTGACATTTCCAAAGTGTTTCTCTGCAGATGATTTCAAGGGCATCTCGTGGCTCATGCACGTGCGCGTGCACCAGCAGTGGTCCCTGCTTCCAACAAAGCTTTCTGAAAAGAAAACTCAAAAATGTGAAAACATCCCAGTCCAGCTCTGCAGCTCCCACGGCAATTCAAACCACATGTTTTAGGTTCAGCCTTGACTGTAAAATACGAGCTGGATCCTCCAAACAGAACAAGCTTCAAAACCAGGAGTTTTCACAGAAAATCCTGTCATTGGACATGATTATTTTTGGATGCCAAAGAGAAGAAACGGGCGTGTGCCCAAAGCGGCCGTGCACGATCCCCGTGACTAGGTGAAAACTGGTCTTTTTAAGACACTGACATTAACGATTCTTTCATTCGCCATCACTGCAGGAATGTTTTCCAGCTGCTCTCTAGAAGTTGACAACTTTTTTTTTTTTTTTGCTTGTAAACCGAAGTCGGGTCCCACGGTTTCCGCTTCAGTGGTGCTATTTTCCACATCCGCACACAAAAACAGAGCTTAAACTAAACTCAAGGTGATGTTTGTGAAGCCTACCTCTGGAGGTATAAAAGGCTGTGCACGGCTAATAATCTCCCATCGACGGTGAATATCCTGCGGTTGGTGTTGAGCTCGCAGCCAATCGTGAAGTCTGCAGAGGAGGACTGGCGAGCAGACAGGCCAGAGAGCTGGCGGCACCCAGAGCCCTCTAGAACCCGGGTTGCGCAAGACCCTCCTAAAATTTCCGTAAACTTCGCAGCGAAATCTTCATTTAATAGAGGATTAAATTCAGCTGAAGGAAGTGAGCGTTATTACTGGTCACTGGGAAACTTCATACACTGAAGAGGTAGCTTAAGGACCTTTATTATTTTTTTCAAATTGGACATTTATTGAATTTCCCATCATACACCTGAAAATAAAACTAGATAAACTATGTTTGAGAGCAAAATCAGCCAAGTGCAAACAATCTAACAGCAGGAGGGAAAAGAGGCTTTAAAAGGCTTTTCATATAATCTGTGGGTGACTTAAAGAGTTTGTCAGCTAATTGTGTAGCCTAGTAGCAGTTAGCCAGAGCTAACATTATTATGTTGATGTGATTTTGTAAGGGGAAAAGCTACTTTTGCATGATATAGCTATCATTTTGGTTGACTTTCCCTCTTTTATTTTTGATCAATATCTACTTGTATCATTCTCTAGTAACATTTTTTTCAAAATGACAACTTGCAAACCCCTGTACACACTTAATGCTGCTTTGACAACTGTGAAACAATCTATAGATTGGGCAAATAGCTTGACGTTTATCCCCAAAATCTTATCATTATCAATGATTTTTCATTTTTTTCGTGTGTACATTCTTCATAGGCTGAACATTTAATGTCACAAACTAGTCCTCCTATTTATTTGTCGTTACGCAGGTTTTAGCAGGTTTACAACCACGTGACCTACTCAGTTGAGTCAACTCTAGGTATTCATGGCTCTGGCTTCACAGCCTGCAGCTGTGCCGGCCCGGTCTCATCCGGGATTTTAGCAGTGATGTAATATTTCCAGATGTGAACAAGAAAAGAAAAAAAAAGAGAAAATAATCCGATAGTCTTCCATGGAAAACAATTATTTTTATTTTCTCGGTGCAATATGGTTAAGCCTGTGCAAAGGGGCTGCAAACAACTATTTCATAATATACATTTCACAACATTCTGGTATTTCAAATGCAAAGCAAGTCAAAATAAATGCACTGGTCTTTTAATGACCAAGAATTGTTTAGTACTCGTTACTGCTGTCTAATATTAGCTAAAACTGCAACTTTTTTAAACAGCCTGTCACATTAGCAAGCAAAGGGAAAAGTTTGTGGAGCTGTTGCAGCGGCGTTTCTGAGTCTGGATGAAACTGGAAGGAATGGAAAACGGTTTAACGAGTGCGTGACACGCGTGTTTGACATGTCCAAGCTACAGTTTGATCTGGCAGATTGCCCCCCCACATCTGATGGCTAGAAACTTCGCTTCAACTCGTTTTCTGGATAAAAGGCGCCACCTGGTGGACTAATGTAGTTACTACAGCAAATATATGAGCGGAAGTTGACTTTTTCTTAAAATAAATAAATGTTTCAGTTTCATTAATGACTTGTACTTTATTAAAATCTCGAAAGCCATAATATTATTTACAAGTGAAAAATAATGCCAGATGCATCTGCAAAAAGTAGAATTGACGGCAGAATTGCTTCTCTTTGCTGATCAGTTCAGGTTCAATTCGCAAGTTTCTCGTGGAAATTTCGTAGAAATCCTCTCCAGAACTTCGTATGATCCTGGCTGTGTTTTGAAGCTTCTCTGAGCATCACTAGCAGCTCATCATTTGCAGACATATGTCACAAGGCTCTGCAGACACACTCCAGATGTGGCGGACAGCGCTGCAGATGTTCTGCTCTTCAAAGATCTGTGGTTGTTCAGACGCTCCTGGTGGACAGGCACTGGTTGACCACCTCCAGCAGAGACGCGTTTTCTAGAGCTGCTGCCACTCTCTCTTTGTCTGCAAGCTGTTTGTTCACTGAAAACAAAACAACACAAACCACATCAGATAAAAAAAAATTTAACTGCACTCCATACAGTCATTTCAATTTGAAAACAAATCTGCAATTAACAAGTACAGACACATGGTTTGAAATGTTTTACCTGCTTCCTCTGAGGCGTGAGTCCCAGGAGTGATGTGGACATCAATCTGAATAAACAGAAAAATAAATAATTAAAAAAAAAAAAAAGACACCATTTAGGGAATAACTGAGACAAAACACTGACAGAAATTTCCACATCTTACAATATTCCGTTCTTAAAAGTAAACTGTACACATGAGGAGGCATTGTTAAACGTGGTTCCTCTGTGAGAAAAGCATAAAACCTACTTTGAATCTGCTCGGCAGGGAGCGCAGAAGCTTGACTTTGATTGACAGGCCAATAAGTGTCGCCATGCTGCAGTGGGGAATGGTGGGTGTGAACTCAACACCCACAGTGCTCTCTGCATCACTGACCTGAGGAAAAGTCAGACGCACAAAAATAGACTTTGAAAATAACACTCTGAATATCCTTTATTCTTATTTCCACTTCCTTTTGAACATTTTTACAGGGATGTTTTCACAATGAAGCAAACGGATCGAAGAACTCACTCCCTGTACAACCCAATGAGACCACGGAAATGAGACTTTAATAACAGTTGGAGAGTGAATATTAGAGAATTAAAGCTGCTGATGGATAAACGGAGAAGCCCTGAACTTCATTTTAAAAATGCAACATTCTGCTGGGAATCCTGGTGTTGTATTTACAAGTAAACAGCTTTAAGTGGAGCTGTAAACACACTCAGAAGGCATTAACACGGGATCATCCCTCTCCGTTCAGAGTTGATCTTGTGGAAAACGACTCATGACCACCAGGTGCTGCCTGCTTAAAGATTTCCATTCAAAAAATGTGAAATTCACAAGTCCATTTTCTCACTAGCATAATTTCTTTGGCTAGAAGAATCGCTGATTAGTTTGCCAGCGTCAGCCATCAAGTAACCCAATAATATTTGAAGGAACTCCCATTTTTATCCAGTCCGCTACCTTTTCCTCACTCTGTTCTCTTTACTCTTCTTGTATTTAGATTTCTTGGAATCTCTGACCCCCAACGGGTCAAAACAGATTGCCGCCCTCCTTGAGTTTGGTTCTGGTGGCGGTTTTGTAGCCTCCTTCACTAGGTTTCTACGGTGATGTTTCCTTTGTGCCAGCCCACCAGCTTCACATGAATGTCTCACCTCATTCGTTTGGGACCAAGGTCTACATGTCTGTCCTGTTAATGTGAGCCAGTTGTGCTGGAGCAGGGAAACATCTAAAACCTGGAGGGCAGCGGTTCTTGAGGTCTGGGACTGAGATACATTGAGCTAGACTGTTTTATATGAATGTTGAACGAGGCTGAACAGACAGGTGTCCCGACTGAACTCGACTGTGCAGGACTGGACTCTACTGACCTTGTTCGTGTTTGTGTGTAAAAGTGAACTGAACCGAATGTCACAGAAAAACTCACAATTATTAATGACAGCATGGAGATAATACTGTTGTTATGCAACAGGAGGAACACAATCTTGTTCTCACGTTCGTAGCTGATTTATCCAGCCCATCGTACTTCAGTCCAGGTCCTCAGGAGGACACGTCCCCCTGCATGTTTTAGAGCGGTGGTCTTCAACCCTGGTCCTCGAGGCCCACTGTCCTGCATGTTTTAGATGTCTCCTTGCACTGACACACTTAACTCTAATTACTGGTCATCATCAGCTTGTCATCAAGGTCTGCACAAGTTGGCTAATGTCAGTTATTTGTGTCGGGGTGTGTGGAAGCAGGGAAACATGCAGGACAGTGGGGTCTGAAGACCAGGATGGAAGATCAGTGTTGGAGGTTCCTCTGCTCAAAAACACCTGGCTCAAAGTAAAGGGTCATTGAGGACAAGCTGAGGTTAATCCAGTCAGGTTTGTTTGAGCCTGAAAACATCAAAACCCTGCAGGGCAGGTGGTCTTGAGGAGCCGTTTGAAAGAATACTGATGAAGCCTGTTTGAAAGTTTCTTCTGACGTTTTCTGAGATGTGTGAGCCTGCTGGAGCTCAACTGCCTCTTTTACCACTTCCAAAGCACATTTCTCCTGAACTGAACTTCCAAGCAAATACTTTTTTAAAATGTATTTTTGGACAGCACAATAGACGAAGATGGTGAAAACCAAGCACCGATCTCCACTCACTCTGTAGGCCTTGACTCCTGACCCTGATCACAGTACGTCTTTGTTTCGTTTACAGCTGCATGAAACAACGAGAAACTATCAAAAGCTCAAACATCGTCTTGGTTAACCCAGAATTTGTGGTTTATCCTTTATTGTTCCTCATGTAAACACACAAAACCCATTTAAATGTTCTCATACCTTGACTCGGACTTGTTCCACCACGTTGAGCTCCTCCAGAGACAGAGGATGCTCAGGGTCATTGATGGATCTGATCAGATGTGACGTCAGTTAAAGAATTTAAGGCAACAGGAATAAACATCACGTGGTCACCGGACCAATGCTGTCAATAATTAGCTATGTCGAGAATATTCACGTATTACAAGTTAAAACCCAGCAAAGTAATAGTACGCACAATAAAGTTAAAGGTTTTTCGTCCATATTCATTTGTTTCAGAGCTGATTCGAGTTTTATGCGTGTATTTGCTGAATTCAAACTAAATTTTGTGAGGCTTTAGCTAAAAAAAAACAATATCACGATTCACTGTGGCAAATAAAAAAGATAGAATATTAACTTTTAAAAATGTAAATAAAAGGTAATGCTTCTTTGGCAAAATGACACATTATTAGACATGATGACGACATTTACGTCAGTATTTAACTTCATGTTTACTGAGTGTAAATAAGCTTTTCACATCAACTAAAAAACGCCACCAGTAACGCAAGGAGAATAAGGATATGTCAGTAAATTAAACCAACTTTGGACTCAGTTATAAAAACCATCCTGGCCCAGAGAGAAATATGCTGAATGAAAACATTTAAACAGGATATCGAAGATTTCTCTGTCGTCGATCGGGTCGTGGACGTCTTCGTCCTCCTCCGCGGCGGTCAGCAGCCTCTCCCCCGACCGCTGGAAGATTACGGGGTTTGCATTCTCCAGCTGGGACCCTCCAGACATTTTAAAAGATATTTGTTTCCCAGTTTAAGAGGTAACGGTTCAATTTCGGCCTGAAAAGTCGCGCTTGCGATCAAGAGCACAGCTGCGGTGCGGTGTACTTCCGGGAATAACGGAAAGCGGCAGCGGTCAAAACTGAGAGAAAACCGCGATTTAAAGGAACAGTACACCCAAAGACAATTTCTGTGGCGCAAGCTGAAGAGATCAAAACCTGAAAACAGCTCTCCTAGAGCTCAAAACAGCTCTCCAATAGATCCTTGCATCACTTACAAACACATACACAGATCAAGTTAATGTAAGAACTAAAATCAAAGTGCACAAAATACTAAAAGTGCATTGCAGTGATTGCACACATTTTTTCACATTAATAAGTCAAAAGAGTTGGTGGAAGTGAAGGCAGAGGGATAGGGGGCTGAGTGTTAGGTTCTCAGACAACTGACTGGTAAAAGATGCTCCTCCATCTTGTGTTGCTTCACTTCAGTGCCCTGTACAGCTACGCAGAGGGTTGAAATGTAAGAATGTGACAAAAAGGGTGAATATCGACAGTGATGTTTCTGCAAGTATTGCTGTGACACCATGATCTGTGGATGTCTTTAAGTGATACTGTGCTGGACCATCTTCACTTCAGCAATGGTGTTTATACTCCATTTGAAGTTTTTGCTGATGTGGGTCCCTGGAAACTCAAAGCTGGTCAGGTCTCCTATCCTGAGTGGCAGGCCTACATCCTATTTTTGCCTGAAGTCCAGGATGAGCTCCTTTGTGTTTTTGTTGTTTAGGGACAGGTTATTTTCTGGACAACATCCTTTCAGTCTGCTGATCTCATCCCTGTAAGCCGTCTCATTGCCATTTGAGATGAGACCCACATCACTGGTGTCATCTGCATACTTGATGATTGTATTCGTGGGGTATCTGTGCAAGTCACAGGTACAGAGGGTACAGACTAACACCCGTAGGTTGTCTGAAGAGTGGTTTAGAAAGTCTCTTTTTCTTGGTTCTGCATAGAGCCCAGTTTTAAATGAGTCTGGAACACGCCTACTTTATGGTAATCAAAGTTAGCCATGAATACCAGCTCCTTCAACTGCAGAGCTCGACATTTTTACATTCGAGTCAGTGGAGATTGACTCGGTTTTGAAGCCTGTCCCCAGTGGACATGTGATGAACTGCAGCTTTTTGTTCGTCCCACATTAGCTTCAACATTGGCGTAAGAATGTTGGCGCTTGGTCTGGCGTCGGTCTTAGGGAGCTGTGCGTCGGCTTTTAACCAATTTCGGTGAAACGTCAGTTTGCAACAAATGCTTTTCCTCTTAAGAGAAACTTTGTGCACATCAGTCTGTTTACTTATGGCAAGCAATGATAATAAAACAAGAAGAAAAACAATGAAAATCAGTTAGAATTGGTCCAAGTGTGGAGGACAATTTATTCATTTTTATCTGGGAAGATAAAATTCTGTCTTGAGTCCATCAAGACAGAATCCTAATAAGCTGCAGAAGTCGGTTGTTATGTGGCAGAAGAATCGATATGAAAATTCACTTCAGCGTGATATGTTCACCTTTTGCAAAAACATTGTGCATAATGAGGCTGCGTGTGGTCTCAGACACCTGCTTGACACGCTGCAAAAAGAAATGTCATTTATAAGGGCAGCAGCAGAGGAAAAGGGCAAAATACCTTCATAATCGAGACAATATGAATATCTGGCCCAGAGAGTCACAATTCTACCCTTTAGAGAGATAGATGTACTTTTAATTAAGTAGGGCAAGAATCTTCTAAGGGCTCATTATTCTCACCATTGTCTAAGTTGTTTGAGAAATAATAGTTTGTGGTTCTGAGAAACACTGATATGTAAAAGCTAAAGATTAAAATTAATATTGCGTAATGATGGCAAGTTTTGATGGGCTGATTAGGTTTTCAGAAAAAGGAATAAAAATGATGGCAAACATACCGTCACCATGTCATGCATCTCTTTAAAATGTGGTTCCTCTTGAGCGTCATGAAATCCTGACAATTTACTCCTAGAGCTGTAAGCATTTATTGTGAGGATTTTCAGGAAAAAGGAAAAGCAGACAGAAACTTGAGAAACAAAAATCACACATCCAGTGGCATGCAACTGTGCGGCTCTTTCTGCATACATCACTAATTTTTGAAGGTTCCTGTTTGTCCCACATTCAAACAGAACCAGAGTTAAATCCTAAGAGCTGCTGCTGAACCTTCAGGATCACTTCAGCGGCCAGATGCATTAAACTTTGTCGAATTTGATGACTAAAATTTGGTTTAAGCACAGAGACAGAACTTTGCATTCACATTCCTCGTGCTTGTAAATTTCAGTCATTCTGATTTATAGTCTTGTCTGAAGTCAGAAAAGGATATCAGTTCTCCACTAATTAATTGGTTTTTATATAAAATTATAGTTTGGATCACAAGAAAACCTCTGTGACCTTGATTAGGTTTGAAAGGAGTGCAGATGGGTGGAAACTTGTATTCATGGTCTTGAGTGTGCATTTGTTCTTTATAAAGGCTGATTTTTATGGAGAGAAAAGCAGAAACACATGTGGACAAATTTGTTAGTTTCCTTCCATTTAAGGCAGAAAAACACTCCAACGGTCACTAGAAATAACTTAAAACTGACAAAAGTAATAAATGACAACCTACTGAACAAAACAAAAATCAGACATTGCTGCTGAATTTTGGTTTAACAAAAACATTTAAACAAATGACTAAAACTGGCAAAGATGATGGAATCCTAAACTGATTTGTCCAGGTGAGTTTTCTTAGTTTTTTTAAAAATTTAAATTCTGTTGAACCACAATTCAAAAGCAATGTCTAATTTTCATTAGTCAGTGTTCAGTAAATTATAATTTATTATTACTTTTGTCAGATTTAAGTTATTTCATGGATCATTTTGGGGGATTTTTGCTCTTCTGACTTTAATAAGATGCAGGATGAGGACGTTTCAACATTTTTCACATTATTCAGAAAAAAAAGCTGTATACTTATGTTATAATAAACTTTTTGCCTTTAATTAATCTTTTAAACCACATATGTTTATTTTAAATGAACTTTTGCATATCTTTGAGTTTGGCCACTGGTGTGTTTTTAATTAGACTTAAAATCTGTTGACGGCCAGTAAACAACCTACAATATAAATAGCAGCAAGAGTCAGCAACATACAGAGTTTTGGGCAAAATTATTTTCCCACCTCTGACATTTTAACATTTATTCACAAAGATCAGACAACAAAGCCACAAAGAGTTATGTCAGACTCAACTTTTCACATTTAATTACGAAGCCTCACATGAAACTCCCTCACATTGCAGCTTCTTAAACTTAGAAACAGGAGAACTATTTGTGACATTATAAATCTTTTTTGGAATAATCTGACATGTCTGCCTCATATAGCGATGGGTCACATGTTTTACGTTGTTGGAAAGAAACATTTTTAAAGTGGAGAGGATGACTTTTCATTGCATCAAAACTTGCTTAAGCAGAGGAATCAGTTAGAAGGAAAACTGTCGAAATGAAGAGTGACAGTGAGTTAATGAAATGGTACAAATTACAGAAGTGTGCAGGGGTAATGTTTGAGATTGATCTCATTAAAGATGTGATGACGGCTCCAAATGAACGCAGCAACACAAAATTAGACTGATTGGTTAACGGGGAAAAGGAAGCAGCACAGCTGTGATTGCTTTCCTCTGAAATGGGGTTTATGTTCATCTTGTTCGCTTGTTTATGGAAAAATCCTATATCTTAAAAAAAGAAGAGATGTTAAGTAAAATGTCAATAAAAACAAAATACACTAACCTGTAAATAATCTAGGTAATCTTTATTTTAAAACTGTAAAAATAAAAAACATGAAATGCTCAGATTTAGAAAAGTCATTGTTTTTTAAATGTGTTCATTTGAATTTAATGCTATAATTAAATAAAAATTGTGAAGCTTTTCACACTCCAAATTTAGACTGACTTTTAACACACATCAGCTTCGGTTTCCTGGAGTTTCTCACATAATAGTAAAGACCAAATTGGGCTAAAAAGACATTAAAAAAATAAAATAATGGTAATAATGATAAATATATAATGCTGTCAGCTTTATGCAGAGAAGAGTGAGCTTTCAGAAGTAGGTAGATGATGAGATTATCAACTCCAGTCTCATGACTGTAAACAAAGGGTAGTAAACCCTAAAAAGTTGTTTATTTGCATTCTTCCATGGGGTAATTACAGTCTGTCTGGGAATTTCACAACATGAGGTGTTACAGTGCCATTAAAGGCAGATTGTTGTAATATTTTTTGGGTACTTGAAGAAGCCAGGATGTCTTGCAGCAGTGGGAGCTTTTCCTGGCTCAGACGAAGAATGAAGAAGTCCAGCAGAACCTCACATAGCTGGTCCACAAAGGTTCACACGACTCTACGAATGACACCATCTGAACGTGTGTCACAGGAAAATGGGTCCAAGGAGGGTACAGGTTCCGTGGGCGGGATTTAAAAGGAGAATCACTCGGTTAGAGATCATCTTCACATTTAGCTGCAGAACCTCACCTTCTAATCTGAAGCACTGATTTGACTCAGAGCCTCAGGTCCTGCTGCAACCCAGCGCCACTCCGGAGTATTTGTTGTTGTGAGTTTGCATCTCCAGCCAAGAATCTCCCACAGTGAAGCGCAGCTATGAACACTAGCTGCCAAGACAGCCCTGACCCAGTTCCCCTCAGTTACTCCAGAACATCCCAGATGAATCTCACTTATACAATCATATTTTCAGAGAAATGCAGAAACGCTTGTTTTCATGTATGAAAAAAAGCATCAAATTAATCTGTTAATTCATAACGTAAAAAAACACCCTGTTATAAAACTGATGAGGCAATCCTGCTTAAATATGTTATAAAAATACAATATTTAATCACTCAAATCTACTAGATGAGAAGTTTAAATTGGATTCTTTTGTTGAGTATTTTCAGCTGAGCCGCTGCTTAGGTGAAATTATAAAAAATAAAATGTTAAAGTGCAGAGGAATACAAACATTCCTGATCAGACTTCTCTTTCCTCCACATCAAAGATTTTTTTTGAAAAGGGAATTTTAATACATGAACTGATTAAAATAAAAACTTTTAAGCACCCCATGAATTCAGCCCAGTCCTGAGAGTTAACAGCTCATTAAATCCCCAAATAGACAGTGAAGCTCAGTTTGATCAGAGCTGAGGACTGCTGTGGGCTGAATCCTTGGGTATCAAACACATCCAGTCAGAACAATATCAGCTGATGCCCAAAGTCACGCTGGCAAGAAAGACGATGAGTCGGTTTGAATTTTCTGTGGAAATGTTTCCGATGTCAAGGATACAGATCAGAGCTCTGCTCTGTTTGTTTGAGTTTTATCAAAACAGACAGTCTGTGATTCACAAAAGAGAACATATCTGCTTTTCAGAGATTGCAAATTTTTTTTCTTTTTGATGTTTCTTATTTTTTCCGAACTTGCATTTTTGAGCCTTTTTTTCCTGGCAAGACTTTTTTTTATTGCTCTCTGTAAGGCATTGTTGTCAGCTTTAAGATGTAAAGCATCAGAAAAAGACCTTGAAAGCAGCTTCTGTTATCTTTTAAAAGCCATAAATATAGAGGTTTTGACCGGTTACTTCCAGTTAGGTGCTGCAACAAGAAAGCGGGGAGAAAAAGGAGACCACCTCGGGGGTAAAAGAGAGCCAGACTGAAATGGAAGGGCGTTTTTCAAATGCCGACTCTAGCATGCATTAAGACTTCAAAGCTGCTGTTGTGCACGTTGAAAGTTCTTAGAACCTATTACATTTAACACACTTTATGTTACAACTCACAACCAGTTCAGGGACGGGTTAGCAGAGTACTGCAGAGGCGGCTGTCTCAGACACTTCGACCCACGTGAGTCTCGCTGCTTGAGCAGCAGGTCAGTGGAGTCTGCTGGTGTTGCTCATTTCTTTACATCATTCAGAAATGGAAGTTTTCTGCTTTTAGGGCATTTAACTGCTGCCAAAATGTCGTATCCATCTCCAGATCTGTGCCTTGAGACTGCAGCTGAAATGATTATTTGAAAATCAGCAAAAACAAAAACATCAGCAGCATAAATTCTTTTCATCAATGGGTCATTTGGGGAATTTGACTAAGGTCTCAGTCGTCACCGAATTTGGCCAACATGATTATTTGAATTGTGTAATCTGCTTTTAGGAGCTTGAAAAAGGAATGAAGAGCTACATAAACCAAAGAAATTAGCTATGTGTCTACAGTTTGGGATTATATCTAGCTGGAGATGAAGGATGGCTTTGTGTGTCTTGTTGTTAAAAGTGGACCAATACACTTAGAAGTGACAAAATAAACCTCTGAATAACTTGCCAGCAGTGGAAGCACCTGGTCCAATTCACTACAGCAGAAAAAAAATCAGTTTCTTTCTCATTATATTCAGTTAAAGCTATGTAACGTGCATTATTATTCTTTTCACCTCGTGGTCTGATTTTCTTTCTGACATACACCAAAGCAGCTGTGACATCTTTATTATGTCCATAAAGACACGAGTGGACCAGAGTCAATGTGCAGAAACACTTTAAGAACAATCGATAGATGATGCACAAGAACTCAGCAGCAAGTACCAAATCAAAGAGTTTAAATAAATCCGTTTTCTATTCATTTATCACATATTCCCACTCAGGGTCATGTGGGATCTACCGGAGCCTATCTTTATGGGTGAGAGGGAGGAGTAGATCCTGGACAAGTCACCAGTCCATCACTGGGCATCGGTTTTCCAATTTCATTAAGTTTAAAAAACACCCCAAATTCCTGCCTTTGCTTTCTCAACCTGGACGATCGATGTGAAAAAGAACGACTGAATCCACTGTTATAGTCTCTCAAAACAATAAAATAAGGAACACTGAAGAAAGGTTCGGTAGATATACTAAACTGAAGAAATGTGTTCATTTGATAAAAGGAAAAAAAAACACAGCATGGTCTGAATGAGACGTCAGCTGCCAGATGTTTTTTTATTATCTGGAAGCAGAAAGTGCAGTGATAGATCACAGAAACAGGCGGACAACGACAAGACAGACGCTCCAGCTTAGTCAGCAGCTAACCGGTAAAGATTGTTTTTCTCTGTTTCACTTAAATCTATATAAGAGAGCCGATGATGAATGTAGCTGCCATCCGTGGAGAGATGAGGGAGAAGTCTGGGCTTCCAGAGGCAGACTTGAACATTAAAAGGAATCAGAAGATTTAGGTGGAGTTGGAGCAGGCGGTGACATATGACGGTGTCGGGGGAGAAGGGGTTTCATATTGATTGCAGCTCACGCACACAAGCACAAAATAAGTTCATTGTTTTTAGGAAATCTGTCAATGACAAGATCCAACCTCAAACCATTTACATCTATAGCTATTTTTTTAAAATTATTTTTAGTTTATTTATCTTGCCCTTTACAAACACAAGTGGAACCCAAAACTGATTAGACAAAAAAAAAAACCAACTCCAAAACATACAAGTAAATATGAATAATTTGACCATATATAAAAATATTTTAAAAGTATATGTCTAAGCTGAAATACATATTTATTTTCATCTGTATTCCGTTAAAGCCACACTGGGAGACGTGCAGGAAAACTAGTTTGTGGGTATTGATGACTGTCGTTACACGTTTGGTCTCATCCACTGTCGATCACAGCTTGTTATTAAACTGTCTCCAAATTTCAGCTTTGATAAAAGTTTGCAAAACTAATTAGTGAATCCCAGGCTGACCTGGCCAAAGCAAACACTTATTTTCTCTAGAAAATCAAATCAAATAAAAGCTCTTCAGGAAACAAGATGTCATGTTCAAAAGACACTAAAACCTTTCTGGTGGTCACCAAAATAAAAGCTCAAACATTGCACTAAATCATCGAAAAAGATTGCTTAGAGAATGTGGAATTAATGCAATAAAGTGTATTTTATTACAGACAACAAACAAGCCAACACTGACGTTTGACTGTCTTTGGTCTTAAAATAATGTGAGCAACTTCTTACCCTGCTTTTGAACATTTCTGAAAGCTTAAGCATGTCACATGACAGGAGGTGAAGTTTTAATTGCCTTGTGTGACACAGAAAAGATCTGAAGCAAAAAAATTCAAGTTATGATCAGAAAACACGTTAGCCACATACTGAAAGAAAAAAGAAATATAAATTTGGTCCAAACAGTAAATGTTTGATTAAAGAAATCCATTTTCACACTGAGAAGTAGCTGACATGCTGCAGCTCAAAGTTGTAAACATTTACATTAGCTCTACAAGCTAACTGACCTCTTTTCTTGGGTCTTGAGAATGCTTTCCACTTCCTCCGGAGTGGCAACAGTTGGTGATGTCAGAGAACCCGTGGCACGTCTGTGTTTCTGCCTCCGAAACATCTCACATCTTGACCAGGTGAACAACATAAACCTGATAAAAGTTCCCAGGACCTGCAATGGCTTACATGTCCTTGAAAGTAACAGCTTTCAACCTCCTGACTAATAAGAGCTGAGAGGCTAAAATGTCTTCATAAACCAAAACAAAGATGTCGAGTGGCCCGATGCTCAAACACTGGAGGCTTATACACCCACATGTACATGTTCCAGCACATGCGTGTAGTGTAATATTCAAGCAGCATTTTTCCAGGGGTTACCCTCTTTTCTTGTTTAAGTTCATCTCAGCATTGAAGAGAGACTGTCAGTCTGCAGGGATCCCATCATGAATCACTCTGAGTGTTGTCGTGTTGTCGACAGAGCAGTTTTATAAATAATCTGGCGAAGCCACATGTGATGATGAACATGTGTCTGTGAGCGGCAGACATAATTCTGTAGTTGAATATTTCCAATCATTTAGTAGTAGTGTGTCTCTGCTTCCACAAATATCAATGAAAAATAAACAACTAAGTAACTTAAAACATTCATTTGATTTCAAAGTCATAGCTCATTTGCAGTTTGGTGCAAATAGTCACACAACTGTACAAATTATATACTCTAAATACATTTTAGGGCCAGTAACTCAAGCTTACCCCAATAATGACACAGATATGGTCTCATTTGTACGACTACTTCGTGTCTCAAACTCAACCTATTGTCCTGCTGTTTAATAAATTCACCCAGGACAACTTTTCCTGGACAAGTGTCCTTTCCACATCTCATCTGACAGTCATCGTAGATTTTTCCACAACACTTACAGCCTTACAGCTGTACAAACAAATAGAGCTGCATCAGCAACCACCAAGTCACTGACGTACAATTTCATGATGAGTTACTGTGACATTAAAGTATTCTGCCTTTTGGAATACATGTAGCAGTGTTGTATTCACAAGTTCCCCAGTTGTACAATGCATTAGTAAACGGGATGTGAAGTCCAGAAGCAGCTGGGCAACAACAGCCGTTTGTCTGTCTCTGCCAGTCTCTAACACTCTCTTTTAGACAACGTTTCCCATCCTGTCATTAGAGCAGATTGGGTCTCTGTTGACCTTTTACTGTAATTACTTTCTGTCAGTGCAGCCCATCAGCTGGTTTCTGTCTGATTCATATTTGGATCAACAAACGAAGCTGCCCGACTGCTAAATGGAAAACGTCTAAAACAGGTTCAAAACTGAGAGCAGCTTGGAAGTAGTCCATCTGCCTTTATTTCTTATTTAAATTCCATTGTATTTCATTTTTCAGGGAAATGGAAACTTCCATCAGAGCAGAGACCTATCCTGTTTACCTATAAAATGGAAAGATCTGTGGATTTAGTAGAAGGCAGTGGTTTGATCTATCAGAGCTTTCAGAGTTTAATGGCCTGACAGTTTCGTAAAGAACAGCCCGAGAAGGAACAGTGCAGCAAATTGCATTTTGGAGGAAAATTACATCAGTCTGATAGATCACGGTCTTATTCCTCTAATAGTATCCGAAGAGTGTAACTCCAAATTATAATATGCACCACATCTTAGAGTAAAGCTGAGTACAGAGGGTAGCAGAAAGAAGTGAGAAAAATCCCCTGAGGCTTTTTTATTTTAGTCATACATACAAATACAGCAATAACGGACCAACACTTGCTCTTTGGATGCTTTTTGGATTTCAGTTGATTTAGACATGGCTGGCAATTCAAAGAAAAGAGCTGGACCGTATGATCAATAAAGTGTCATTTATGAGGTTCTGGATGGCTCACTTGGTTGAGCAGGTGCCCCGTAAAAACAGGCTGCAATGCTGATGCAGCCGGTCCGAGTTCAACTCTGGGCTAGCGGTCCGTCACTCTGCGTCTCCCTCTCTCAGTCCCGTTTCCTGCCCAACCCTTTCTATAAAGGTCACTATCTTAAAAGAAGCCTCATTTATATCCCATAATCAGGGATATCTGGAGAGTTTGTTGAAATTCTTCACCGTCAAAACTCAGCTGCTTTCCATTTTACAGTTTGTTCATTTCTCCAGGCCTTCATGACAACCCGACTGCAGAGGAGCCCGTTTTCCACTGAAGAGTATGACTTACGGATCAGGCAGTAGTCAAACATTACCTGGATTATTATTATTTGTATTTATTTGCACACTAGACACAAGGTTTAGACAAGGGTCCGAGTCCACATGTATAAAAGAGCTTTTAGTGAAAGTTGAGAATTTACGGCTGGTAAAAGTTGCACATTCAAACATATTTACATTGAACTACAGAGCGGTATTCAAATGAATGAACCAAATGAATGTGAATGAAAAAAAAAAGACATTTGAGATGATTTGACCAAAGTTCTCAGCTGATATCTCTCTCAGAAACCAGTGATTACTCGTATCTGTCCCATTTTTCCAAATTTCATCATGAACCCAATTATATTAATCTTGTTATGTGTAATCACTTCATAGAGAAAAATCTCAGCTAACAGTTTCACAAAAATCTGACAAACTGACACAAATCTTCATTTAAAAAAAAAAAAATTGTGGAACATGAATAATAATCAGTCTCAAGAGGAAAAAATGCTAATTTGAATATCAGAGGGGTTTAGTGGAGGGAGATTCATGCAAGTGTCAAGAAAAAAATACTAATTAGTCTCCAATCCAACTGACATTACATCTCATCTTTATTTTTGTTTTAAGGTTAGATTTGGTTTACGTTTTAAGATTCTGCATGCCTCCTTCGTTGAGGACAGCTGTCTCTGCCAGTACATCAGGTTAGAGGCGGGTTAGGCGTTAACTTCCAGACAGCTGAGGCTGGTTGAGTTGTCTGAAATCTTCTTTGAGTAATCGCACTGACACGTGTGCACAGATCCAGTTAGGATCACCGTCTCATGGTTTGAATCTGATTTGGAAAAGTCATATTTCATGTCTGTTTCATGACTGTCAATAAATCCAACTACAAACCAGATGTGCAAAACACTGCAGTGTTAACATCGAGGATTTTGAGTTTGTGTATATTGTGTAAAGATTGCTTGTTTATGAGCTTGTTTTTGTGTTTGTGGTTTATCAAGTGATGAGCATCCATCCACCCACCTCCACCTGCAAAAGACTGAAAAAGTCCATGAAACATGAACATCTGCCACAAAACTCCTTTGACAGCTCTGCTGGATACCACCAAACAGTACAATGTGTCTCCAAATTTCTGTTGATGATGGATTGTGATTTTACATTTGGAGAAATTATTTGATTTTAATTTTCATTCTTGTGAACAGGGTTAGGGTTAGGATTCTTAAGTTTAAAAAAGTTTATAAAACCTTTTTACCACCCAGATGACCTTAAAGCAAAAATAGTAAAGTCCAGCACATAATCTGAAAGGCTTCAGTCTCCATGTGGAAAAGCGTTATCAGTCCAACAGCATGTTTTCCCCTCACACGCTGCAGGTATTAGCTCTTAAGCATCCTTTGTTTTCTGGATGCATTCACTTCGAGACTGATGAGATTCAATAGATTGTTCAGCCTAAGAGGGAGATCTCGATTAAGATACGCCTGAGTGACTGCAGGCTGTAAAAGTCTCTTCTCAGTAATGGGAAGCAATTCAATTCAGGCTGAAACAAGACTGAGAGGAGGAGGAAGGGGGTGGGGTGGGGTGGGGGTAACGCCGGCTGAATGAAACCTCCGGGAGAGAGTTATGCCTCGCAAATAACTCCTCGGTATTTGTAGACTCTTTTGTTGATTTACGGATAATAACTTTAACACAACCTCACATCACTTTCAGCAGTTGGGGATCCCAACAGCTGATGCAGTAAATCTTCAATTTATAATCCTGAACAGAATATTGTGACTTTCACGACAGGAGAGATTTCTTGTGTGCAACAGCAACAAACATCAAGTGAATTAGGCAGGTGT
>JAOWBL010014932.1:0-18587 GCA_028564865.1 Zenarchopterus dispar | reverse complement strand
AGAATATTGTGACTTTCACGACAGGAGAGATTTCTTGTGTGCAACAGCAACAAACATCAAGTGAATTAGGCAGGTGTGTTTACCTGTGAAGAGCAGCTAGAGTTTGCAAAATTACAAAAAAAAAAAAAATTAAAAAAAGGGATAAACATTAGTCTCCTGTGAATAAGGCAGATTTCATCCTGGCTGATCGGATCAATGATAAATCGGTACTGGTACCTCATATGCTGGTTGTAAGAGTGTGATGAGGCCAAATGCTTCCAAAGTTAGAGTTAAATATTCAAAGTTTCATGATAAATGTATAGAAACAGTGCAAAGCCAGCTGGTTTCCTTTTGTTACCACTTTACAATGTTGTTTTTGTGGTGAAAAGCAGATGAGCAGATGTCTGTACAGATAAGGTGAGTTGTTGATGCCATGATGCTGTGACCTTTATCCACACTTATTTATCATCGTTGCATTCTCTATTTATTATCTATTATTGCTTCTATATTTATCTACATAGTGTCTGACCTTGAGTCTCATGAAAGGTGCCTAGAAATATAAATGTATTATTATTATTATTATTATTAAAAGCAGAAAACAGTTCACATGCAATTTTTTAGCTTAAATATTTCTAATCAAATAAAAAATTTTTGCTTTCAAAATAAACTGAAAATTACCACCATAATTCATGAATAACAAAAAAAAAACATATTCATACTTCTCTTTCAACGAAACATGAATTTTTCAATATTCAATTTGTGCATTTTTTTTCCATTTACCATAAACACACTAGATTCAGCTTTCAGTTTTGTATTTATATAAAAGCTGTATAGTCTCGCTAAATTTCAAAATGGCTTAACTTAATTTGGCACCTGTCAAAAACTGTACTGATTTCCTGTACACGATGTTTGTGCACTTCTCAAGAGCTACAACGCCCTCAGGCCAGAGAACAAATTTAAATCAAATATTAAAAATGTATTAAAGTGGTATAAAAAAAGGTTATGAAAAGAAAAGTGAGGATCATCTCCCAGACAATGACCCAGAAGATGTGGCAGAACATCCAACACAAAACGCTACCGAGGCATCAGGAACAGCTCTGTCAACGCTGCTGTTTCACTGACATCTAAACATGTTTTTATCCGTGTTTGAAGCTAAAAGGCTTCCAGGACATTCACTGCTGCCACCATCCTCCAACATCCACTCTGCAGGAACATGTGCTGAGGCGTGAACCTGAGGAAAGCTCCTGGTCCTGCTGGAGAACCAGAAAAAGTACTCAGGACATGTGCCAACCAGCTCGCCGTTTTTTTTTTTTACAAATACACTTCACTCACTCCTGTGGTCATGAAGTGCTTTGAGAAACGAATGCTACAACACATCAGAATCAACTTACCTCCCTTTTCTGAAGTAATCACCATCATCTTCTGCACAGAGCCACCTCGAAAACTGGGGAAGTTATGTCCTCCTGAGACCCAGCCTACACATTTTGTCCTCTGTAGTGGACGTTGGTTTTTTGGTTTATATATTCTGACTCATTTGAGCTACCTTACCAAGCCCTGGTGTGCTTCATAGAGGACATCCTGACCTTTCAAATGATATCTGATGTGTTTGGGTGGGATAAGAGGAAGTTTGTTTTTATCATGATACAAAATATGAAACTGCAGTAAAACACACATGCCAGAAAAAGAGAAAAAGTAAGTCAAATACTGTTGTGACATTGTTTGTTTACCTATGGTAATCACATATTTTCTTGTTTAGGAACATGTCAGGAATTATTATTTGGTGTCAGTCTATTTTGATTTCAAAGTCTCACCATTTATTACAGAAGAATTATTCTGTTGTCAACTATTGTAAAATCTAAAGTAAAATTATTTTTATAAGCTTCTAAATTGTGAGTTGTTGTTTTATCTCCAAACAGCCAGGACATCACAAAAAAAGTGATATTGAAAGACAGTTTTTTTCTTCAGGTTTTAGGAGGATATAAAAAAGCTCTTCTAAGTTATGTGCTGAGCCCGATACTGCACTTCCAGTACACCCATGAAAACACGGTAGTCCACATCTCCAAGTAGGTCATTAAATTCAGCTGAGGGGGGGATGGGTCAGCCCGCAGGGATGAGGTACAGACATGGACAGGGTGGTGTTTTAATAACCTGTCACTGAACACCACAAAACCAAAGAACTCATCTGGGAAAAGAAACATTACACTTGCATTAATGTGGACCGTGTGGACCTTTGATGTCCTGGGAATTCTTCTCCAAGCCACAGCAGTGGTAAAGTGGGCTCCGAAGGGAATACTCAGGTTAAGGAAAGAAAAAAGAAAAGAAAAGAAACAGCTGAAGTCCTTCTGGGGAACTGATGGGGAGGGTCCTGACCAAAAACATTCAGTGTGGCATTCTGCTTACTCAGCAGCAGAGCGTTATCAAAGACAAAACATCATTAGCTGCTCTCTGCCCTCACTAGAAGACCTGCTCACTGTGCAGAGACACTGCTGTCCTCAAACAATGGACAACAGTGGACAATTTGGGTCCAGCATTGTCCAAGAACACTTTTACATGTGGTCTATGAAGCTGGTAATAAAATCACCAGCAGGTTAAACAGTTAAATGATTGTCTTTACTGCTCTTGTCCTCACATGGGTCAGCTTATGGTTATGATTGGTCCAAAAAAAAAAAAAAAGATGACCAGGTCTGAGTAAATAATCTCCTTAAAAGTGGAATGTTTGACACTTTTGAACTATAATGTCCTTTTTTCTTCCCTTTTCTTTTTATTTAAGATTCCTTCAGTGCATCTCTTTGTTCACTTGTTTAACACTCGTGCTTTGAAACTATTTTGAAGTTCTTGCATTTTTATGTTTGATGCAGTCATTCCTCGCCTCAAGGTAAAAGCATTCAAGTTTGGCTTTCAAGTTTGAGTTTGAAGCGTTTCAAAATCCCCCCCTCTCCTGTTCCTTGTTTTATCATCGACTCTATTCTCCTTTCATTTTTCCCCTCAGAGTACATATCAACATAAATAAATGCAACAAGAACCAACTTCAGCTTCTTTAAGGATTAAATAGCACGAGAGCACAGAAAACAAATCTAACACGCATCTTTACTCCGACCAGTCGGAGTGGGTTTGAAAATTTTATGAACTATCGTGATAAAACGTTAGCCATCCACCTTTCCCATGACCTGCCTTCTAGTAAATCCAAACATCTCTTCTCGAAAGATGAATGCCTCCTTCAAGGCTACCGTGAGGATACATGTTGAGGGATCTGAGGATTATTGATCTATTTCTGCCTGTTTCGTTCAGAGTCCAGGAAGGCTGAGCGTGGCTCTCGCTGCTCACCTGCAGCTGGAGCTCTCACGGCGGGTCCAAAAACACAAAACAAATCGTTTTGTGCTGAAAGTGCCTCCAGCAGAGGGATGGAGTTAAAAAAAAGCTTCAAAATGTGCTTATGTGCTCAAAGGTAGGAGGCATTTAAAAAAAAATAATCCCATTTATATTTTTCTCTCAGATATGTTAGAAGTGAAATGTCTTAATTTAGTTCATTAAGAGAATGATGCAAGTTACTAGTTATGATAACTAGATCACTGAGACTTTCCACAGTTATATACAGGAGCTGATGTTATCCTAGGTTGCCATAGCGATGTGTCCAACTGAGAAAACAATAACATGACACAGTTGTTGAGCCTTCCCTGTCAATTTGATCTATTTTAATGTTATGGAACAATGTCTCTTTTGAAAATTTTGATGTGAGCCTCGAATAAAACAAGTAGAACATCCCCTTATCCGATTTCCTCACTTTCCACATCTTCAGCCCCCTCTTCTAGCGTCTTAGTTCCTTCCTCCAGAGATGGAAGTGAAGAGACAAGATAATATGTGGTTAACAAAATGATGCGTCTTCACTCCAGAGGCACCGATTCAAACAAATGTCAATCAAATATGACATGTAGCATCGCGGCAGGATTTAAGCTTCTTTTCCCCCAATTAGTTTATCTTAAACATGTTGCAACATCTTTAATGTTCCTCTGTGATTTTACATTCTCAGGCTTTTATGACATGTATTTTAACCAGTGTTTTCAGGTTTTAACAAATAAATGACATTTTATGGAAATTTTTCTTAATAGACTATTTTTTAAAAACACACAAAAGCACGCACACAGCTTGGTTACTTCCAACCACCTCCCCTGTCCTTGTGGGCTTTAAATCCATTTGAATAAAGTGCACCTTCATCAGCAGGATTTAAATAGAGACGTCTTCCGCTCTGAAAAGCTTTTATTCAGAGTATTCAGGGTCGGGTTAAAGGAAAAAGCAGCTTCCTGCCCTCGGGAATTTAAGCTACTCCAAATAAGGAACTCCTAATTACTTCTAAGAGTTCAAGAGCTAGATGATCGGATATTAGCTGGCACTTCTGCAAAACACATCGTGGTGTAATGGAGGGTGTCCTCAAACTACCATTAATTAGGTAAATGAATGGTCGCGAGCCAAGCCAGCGTGGCACTGAATTCTCTACAAGAAGCACCGTGATTTAAAGGTTCAGAAAACAGGAACTTGAGGGAATCGTGGGGTAAATCGGTCGTCCTGGATTTAATCTCAGCAGCAGCAGGAATAAATTATGAATTTATATTTAGACACATCTCTCTAAAGTCCAGGAGGACATTAATTATGTGAAGGTTATGATGCATCAGGTTCACTTTGATAAAAAGAAAAAGGAAGTCTGATTATTGTAAAGTCTTCTTATGGCAGCGTGCTGGTAAAAATGTTTAAAAAAGACCAAATAGTTAAAAAATAAACAATGATTATATTGTTTTGTCTTAAAGAGTAATTTGTAGCATGAGCAGCTTTTTTTTTTAAAAAAAACATCCATCTGGAAATGGAAGGTAAAAGTTTGCTCTTCTTAACACTTTTTACTTCACCTGAGTTGGTTTTCAGATATCAGTATGTCAAAGCACTTTTCTGCAAAGCTTTCCTAAAACTCTGCCTTCAGACAGCTTTGATCAGAGAGACGGAACCGCCTGACACCATCTGGATACGACGCTCCGAAAACCATCACCATTTAGTCACATTAGGCTGGAAACTTGCTCAGAGTTGATGTTCTTTTGCAGCTTCGAGTTGTTATTCACAACGACTAGCTGACAGCTGGAGATGTCCAAATGTGCTCATGCAGTTTTCAGCAGGAGGAGACTGCCATGTTTGGGTATTTCTGTAAACAAACCGCTGCTGCCAGCTCAGTTTTATTCTCCTTGATTATTTTATCCATTACATCTTCGTTAATAAACAAGAAGATTTAACAGAAGTTAGTTTTTTACAACCAGAAAAATCTGCTGCCAGGACAGTTTAACATAATTTCCTAATCCTGTGTCTTGGAGGCTCTTTCACTTATTGATTATGATTCACAAACACGATTAATGTCCAGGAGCATTTTTATTCATTTAAATTTTCCAGAACCTCTTGGTCTCATCATGTTTACTCTTGTAAAATATAAGACTTTGTCGGGACTCTGGAGGACTCGAGCTATTCCAGTTTTGAACTTTGATGGTATGAGCTGAGCATCATTTTTGGATTTGCAGGGACAGCTGTGGTGGGATGCATCGCCATGGTAACGTGGAACATGTAGACACAGCTGTCTATAAGACAAGCATGCATGTTATACATCTTCTTCATGATTTACCTTACCATAGTGTCCTTCCAAGTTTAACCTGGTAGTTTTAATATGTGACCATAACCAGCAGTTTTAAGTGCTGAAGCTAAAAGTAGAAGACTACAGAAAGTCCAATTAAAGAAAGGAAAGAAGCTTCGGAGTCGAACTTCTTGATAAGAACGCATCGTAAAATGAAGTTTCCTGTGTGCAGTCATTATTTACGCAGCCAGCTTGTCGTTTATCTCCACAGTTCCCACACTTTTTTTTGTTTCTTTATTCTTTACAGAAGGTTTTTATTAACCTAATTTCGGTCATGGTTTGATTAAAGCGATAAAAAATATCTCTACAAACTACTACAGGGTAGTGCACTTGTGCACGAGCAACTCAGACTAGAACAGAGACGTAAAACCTAAAAGTGAAACTTAATAGTTAAGTTTGGGAAGTAGAGACCAACAAGGACTCTTTTCTTTGTGAAAGTCTTTTTTACCTGAAGAACGTGGCTTCAGCAGATGAAGACTGTGGCTTTCAAAATAAAAGAGCTTACAAGCCAACATGATGTGTACTGGGCAACAGCTGTCTGCTGGTGTAATGAGGTTTAAAATTGATTAAACTGAACCGTGAAATTTTACTGGCAATGTTTCTGTGGTAGTCTGTGAAAATAGATCAAAGAAAAGTCTCAACTGAAAAATGTAGTTATTAAAGTCCTGCAAATATTAGTTTGTAGTATTTCAGTAGATGTCATATAAATTCTGAACATCTGACTTTTGAATTTTAAGTATGGTTTTTAATTTCTTGGGATACAGGTTGTCATTTTATTCAACTCATGTTAATTGACTTTTTGAACATGGAGAGCAACAACAGCTAGAAGGAAAAGAGAAATGTCTTTTGACAGCCGGACTGATCACGGTGAAAATATTCTTTGTTCCACTTTGAGAGTTCCTGCTTTGAACATTCAGATCTATAAATGCTGGATTCTACACTAACGGGTCGAAATCTTGAAGCGTGCACAAAAGCAGTGGATGTTTGCTTTTTAACAGTACAAATTCAGCCAAAGAAAAAGCTGCCCTTTCCCAAACAGATGGCTTTTTTTTTTTTTTTTTTTTTTTTTTGGACACTGCCAACAAACACAGAGACAGGAGAGAGCGAAGAAGGGGGCTAAGCAGGACGTACGTATTCAGCAGACAAGCGAACACCAGGGATTTGGACATTTGTAGCTTTAAGTTTGTATGTGTGGGATATCTGGAACAGATGTGTCATCATCTAATTTTATAACGTGGACGTCAGTCACCGCTGCAAAGCCTGGACCATCCAGCAGAGAAATCTACATCCTCACGTCCAAAGTGAAGAAATCATGCTGTTTTGTCATAAGAAAGAAACTGAGGCATCACCAACAAGAGTCATTCCCTGGAAACCCCTCACAAAAACACATGACTCAAATTCACACATTTTAATAGCCTTTCATCATAACCTGGACTTAAGAGAAGGAAAAAAACAAGTTTTACTTGTGCTTGTTGGTTTGCAGCTGCCACATCTGCATTTCATTCCCACACATTTGAATTTTAGCAGCTGTACTTGGTTTCTACAGGAGGGATTATTGCGAACAGTTGTTTAGCTCTTTCAGTCCACATCACCCCGGACTACGAACTCTGTTCACTCTGTGCTATTGACTCTCTCTCATATCACAAATATATATATATTTGTATGTACTTTTTTTTCATTCAAATGGAGGGTGGTGTGGGAAGTCTCACTAGTGTTGTTCATCATGCACGAAGGTTATAGGTGCACGAGAATAACAGACCTGTTGGGAAAGTTGGTTTGATTCCTGGCCTCACCGTCCCTATGTCATTGAATCCTTGGGTAAGACGCCTAATGCCACAGAGCCTCTGATGCATTTATTCATGTGTTATAGTACGATGGAAACATGCACTGAGTAGATGCAGTAGAAAAAGATATTATAGTGTATGAATACAGCCCTTTTACTGTTCAACAGAATTCTTGCAGACAGGTCCAGAAAGTCAGTCAGATTTTTACTTGAATGTTGTGTTTGTTAAAACCTTTGAGATGTTTGGTTCAGTTGTGTTTTGTTAGTGTTCATCTGGCTACATGGCGTGTTTGGTAGACCAGCCGTGTTCTCAGGCCTCAGTCTGTTATCACTTCCCACAGTGAAAAAGACACATTTCTTCTCTTTAACTCCACACTAAGGCAGCAATAAGGTCCAGCATGGCTGCACAGTTAGTGATCATCTGCTACCCTCATCCTGCAGGGTGTTTATTCAACCACGCTGACTCTCGGATACGATCGCTGCACACTGTTGACTCTGTCCTGATAAAAGTGGACCCACTGCAGCTTTTCAATGAGAGGCACGAGTCTGTGCTTTTCCTCGCACCATTTTAGATCTGCAAAGCTCAACACATTGCCTTTACAGATACAAAGACAGAGACTGTAAATAAATAAAGCTGGACAGTGTCAGGGTTTAACACAAGCATGTGTAAACCGAGTGGAAGGAAATCTGGCGAGGCGTTGCCTCCACTCCTCACGACTCAACAGTCACCGGATCATTAATTAGACTGCACCAGATCCAAAGAGCTCAGCGAGGAACTAAGGCTGCAGACATCAAACACAAGCAGTCACCTGCTCCCTACATGCCTGAACGAAGAAAGCAATGAAGATAATGATAATCATAATTACATCCAAACTACCTAGTTATTGTACATCTCCAGTCTGTCTCCTGAGCTGTGACAGCAGCATCTTTTCAAAGACATAACATTGTGGCTGGCTCATATTTTACATCCTCTTGCTGAACAAAATCCACCTGCAGCGGCTGTAGGAACATTTTTTAAGGCTATCTATAGGTTTGTCATATCAGGTGTCATCTCAGAGAGACATGAAAGTTGTCACTTGGTGTTCATGCTGTCACCGCTGGGCTCATCAGCTGCAGCGATATGATCCTGCATGAGGAACATCAACCCAGCGGGATAATCACTGTACTTCAGGAATACCTGACTCTCTGCACTTTTCTTGTTAATGACGGGCACCACTGCTGAGAAAAATAGACCAATGAAAAAAATGGCTGGAAAGGTAAAAAACAAGATGGAAAGATGGATTTTTCACAGTTTTCTGCAGAAATTAACAAAAATACTTAAATAAAGGTTCTAAGGATCTGAGACACCGTTAAGCATTATTTTATAGACTATAAAAGCTCCACAGACTCATGACCGCTGTTTGTCCAACTTGCAAACATCACAAAAACAGAATCCTGGACAGATCCGTCAAAGATGACAGCTTTAAAAGTGGACAGCGTTGCGGTGCACTGAAACAGAAATTTATTCCACTTGTGTGGAGCATAGCGGCTACATTTATTTTTTTACCGTTTGGTTTTTTATCTGGATTTTTACAGGCTGACTGTCAGCGCCTCTTCTCTACAAGATCAGAAATGTTTTGTGGCCCCATATTATTGATCGACTTGGAAGCGAGCAGCAGGAAAGTCTTTTATTGGTGAAAATACAGAAAAAAAGAAGAAATTTCTCTGATTGTAATAAAGAAACATTCAGATCCTTTGTTGACCAGGTGAAGAGAAATCAATCTCTGTCAGAGATGAGCACGTCCTTCTGCTGAGATGATGAAAGAAAAGCCAAAGATTTGAATGATTTTTTTTCCTTATATGTCATAATTAATCAGTAAGTAACACTAAAAAAATCTAAAGTTACCTCATAAAAATATTGATCCTGGATGGTTACAAGATTGGGCAAAGTTACAGCACGAAGCTGCACAAGGTTAACCACTGGAATATGTGAAAGATTATAAGTAAAAGACTATGTTCTTTTCTCGCTCATTTCACTGAGTATTCTTCAGTTTTTACGTTGTAGCTGCAGTCAACTTACCAAAGAACAGCCTGAAACAACATCTACGAAAGAGAAGGGTTAAATACAATCACAACTCGAAAAGTCAACATTTAAAAACCACTTGTGCCAGACCTAAAGACACAATAGCAGCACGTGCACAAATGACAAAATGGACAGTTTTTGCAGGATGATAAACATGCACATGACTGTGTCGCTGCTGACAGGACAGAGAAGCTGCAGCATAAATCTGTTACCCTGGAAATGTGCCAAATAATAAAATCAAGCTTGCTGCTGTTACATTTCTCGACAGTCTTAAATGGTAAATTAAGCTTTTAGTTGTATTATAAAATCAGTTTCCACACCTGAAACTGCAGCCTGCTACATCAAAACCTTGAAAAACGGCGTGTTAAGTGAAATGAAACAGAGGCTTTACTGCCTTTTATCATTAGTCGACATGTGACAGAGCTTTGATTAAAGATCTGAAGGATGATGAAAGTGCCGCAATTTACACTGGCGGAAACCTGGTAATTAATTCAGCAGCATTAAAGTCATCAATAATGAGGAGATCCTGAGCCTTTTTTTTTTTTTGGGGAAGCAAACACAGTGATTTACCGATTTTGAGCAAGATACAAGATCTCTTGCAGCTCCGGTGCTGCGTTTGACTTTGATATTTTCACCGCCTGTCAGAAAACGTAGCAGCAGTTTCTCCACTGCAGGAAATACGTTACAACACGATGATTAAAGCAAGGTGATGCAACTTTGAACTGCTGAACTTTCCTAGAGCCGAGTTGATCAGATCCCTCCTGGCAGCCAGGACTGAATAAAACTGACACATCTGGAAAAACACAAAGGAGCTGAATGATGGTGAGAGTATACTGAAAAACAAGCTTTAAACACAACAACACGATTTATGGTAGTATGTCAATTTTAAACATTTCTTAAAGCATGTTCCACGTCTGTCAGTGATCTGATGAATTAAACATGCTTATCAGGCGATTACTGCCGATCCGGAGCAGGTGGGCTTTATTGTCCGGAGGGATTTTTGTTTTCATGGTCAAAACCTTTTCCACACATAAGCACAGCCTACAGACAAAACGTGACATGAAATATACATGTGGCACACTGCTGGATGTTTTTAACCCTTTCATGCCTCACGGCCACCACAGCTGGGAGTTGCTCAAAAGCCATTTTGCAAGTCTGCACCGCTGCACTTCAGCCAATTAAGTTGACATTAACAACTGATCACGTGCACTGCCACCTCTGAGAAGTGGACTATGTGCAAAAAAAAAAAAAAAGACATTTTAGGAAATCTAAGAAAGAATGCATTCTTGAATAATTCATGCATGGAAGTGCAAAGCTCCAGTATTCCATATTTTAAAGTTTATTCCACCAAGAAACAATTTCTTGCTCTGTGAAAATACAACAGCGTATTGATATTCTTAGGATACTTCCCAGCTCCTGCCTGCCTCATTTTTCATGCTGATAAGTTCTCTGTTTTGAATGTGGTCCCAACCGTGCACTCACATTCGTGCATGAGTGGTAGATTTTTCTTAGTGAGTGCAGAAGATTGAGGAACTCTTTTATGCATCGGACTGTTTTGCTGGGCGACCAAATGACGGCTGGTGTGCATGCAAGTCTCATCTCCGTTATCTAATAAGATTTATTCCTCAGTGTTTTGTGACCTCTCGGACATCGCCTTTGTAAAAATGAAAAATTAAATTCTGTGTAAGCCGACAATTAACCTTCCTACCTTCACCATGACCCACTCTCTGCAGTTACTCCCACGAGGAAAGAGAATCAGCCTAAGAGCATACAGGTTGGTTTTTACCTGCTGTGGAAGCTTGAATGAGGTGTTTGAAGGGAATCAAGCTCAGTCTTTCAGTTTTAGCTCCGTTTGTTAGAATCTGCTGCTTCAGTCTCGTATCAACCCACCAAACATCCACGGGCATCTTTATTTGAGTTTAATCACGTTTCCCCGTCATTCCTCTTATTTACCCCTTAAACATCTCTTTTCTATGTTTTGAAAATCAATGCTTTTATTTTTTATCCAAATGGAAACATGACTGCAGTGGGTTTCTAAGGGTTCACATACTTTTAATGTCAGTGTCTCCAGAGCTCAGACTGATAGCCTGTGGTCCTGAACCTAACATCAGCAAGATAATTTCACTTATAGAGACATTTAGCCTGTCAATGAATTTAAACATAAGACACCTCAGGACAGACTGTAAAGACCTGACTCGTCCCCCCACAAACATTTCCCTCCCACTTGTCCATCACAGCCTTTTTAAAAGTGTCCTTAGGGCATCATTATATGCCACTTTTAGACTCTGAAGGCTTGATTTTTTTTGTAACAAGACCAAAGATGTGCAGAAGTACAATATGTTTTGAACAAAGTAAGCTTTACAGCAGGGGTGTCCAAAGTCGGTCTTCGAGGGCCGGAGTCCTGCTGGTTTTAGATGTTTCCCTGCTTCTTCACACCATGACACAAGTGGCTGTGACACTATAGTAATTGGTCAATATGATTTTTGTTTGTGTACACTTTTTTTATTCAAGTAAGATGACAGGTAGTCAAAGATCAGTTTTGATCAAACAAAAATACTTAATCAGTATGAGACAGGTGGACTCATCTGCTGGTCAACAAAATACTGTAATTTCTGTGTTTGAAGGTGCACTCAAAGCTCTTAGCTCGGCTTTGATTGTGCAGAGAAGCCAAAATGACACAGTCGATGTTTCCTGTGGCATAAACAGAATAACAAATGGCAGCATGGCGTTGCTGTACTTTGAAAGTAAAAACACTTTGAAGAACATTTAGAAGATTTTTTCTTTTTCTTTTTTTCCAATTGCAGAGAAGGGATCTTAATAGGATTCCTCTGAAGCTTCAGCATGAATCTGAGCTCATGTTGTTTCATGTAAAATACATTACGGTAATTATCCAAGATCTAAGATTTATGTTTGATGTAAAGCAAAATGGAACAGTATTCACTTATTTTTCTTATTAACTATGTAGTTAAGAGAATATATTATATTTGACTGAATCACTAATCAGGCAAATTTGAACTTAAAAGCGCTTCCAGTCACAGTGATCTTTATTTTCGATCATCATTTGATAAACAGTTGAAGTGTATCTATGGAGAATTTCTGCTAGAAAACGTCTGATGGAAGCTTCAGACAGTCAGGAGAGATAATCATTTTATTTTAAACCTCTTTGAGTAGAAGAGTTTTTCTCTACACTCGTTTACTGCTGGACCAAAACGTTTAGACCTGAAAACTCGTAATTCTGCATCAATTTTAAAAGATCAGTTGTCAACAAAGGCATGTTCTAATCACCTGTTTCAGTTTCGGGACAAGGTGCTGTTAAGACTTTACTTAAATTTACTTAAAAACCATATTTCTGCTTCACATAGTTTGATAGACTTCTCACTTAAAAAAATTAAATATCTGAAGGGTACCAGAGAACTTTTGTTGTTTTTATTCTTGTATTTATGTCTCTTTTTGTGTCTGCCAACCTTTAGAGCTCACCTTAAAGCTTGTTTAGCTTCTTTATGCACAAAACAAACCATGTGTCCGGTGGTTAGATGTCAAAGGTTTTGGCGTGTACAAAAACAGGTTTCGGAGATTCTCACATTTTCACAAAAGCCACATTTCCAAAAGTAAAGATTTTATTGTTATTTTCTTCCTAAACTTTATTCCAACCTGGTACTGAGATCAAGATGTCTTTTGGAAGGGAGACATGGGGTGTGTGGTCTAAACCATCACTGCTAACTACGTTAGCATGTAACATGGTTGCAACCACACAGGTGCAACCATGCAAGTGTTTTCCTCAAACCATACTTTGAATGTTTGAGGTAACAACTTTGCTAACCTACAGAGTACAGTCAATCACTGGGTGACGCAGTAGTTTGAATAAAGATTAGCAAACATCGTTGTTAATTTGTGGTTAGAAGCTCAGTTCCTGGTGACTGGGTCATCAGCGATGGAAAATGTAGTCGGAGATGGGTAGAAACCAGCGTATTCATGTATTAAAACAGAACCAAGAGTAGATTGTTGGAGTGAGGGGGAGTGTAATATTTAATCATCTCATGTCTCTGCCTGCAGTACAATTTCTCCATGATTATGTTTACGATTACTCCTCGATCAGTAAAATCCGTCAGTTTGTTCATCTTCTGTCAGCAGAGATTTGAAGCAGTTCAACATCAAAAACTCTGCTTTAACAACTGTCTCATAATCTATCACATATTTAAACACTTGTCAGGATGCAGGTAATGATCTGAGTCAGGTGTGTGTGAAACATCAGTGTGTGACGTGTCTTTTAGGCCTCTGATTACAACATTAAATATGGAAGGTAGTTTTCTTTAACATTCAGTAAAGTGGGAAAGTGAGATCAGGTGATGAGCACCTATTTCAGACACGTGGAGAGAAGGGCTGTAAAATCACTTAATGTTAAGACTCAGCTCCACATGGATTCAGAAAAGTAAGGGGATGGTTGTGAAATAATCGAGTAAAGTTAAATATTTATGCAAAAACATCTCCAGTGAGAACAGCAGCAAAAACTGGGATTTCTCTGCAAGGCGCACACTTTATCCACAACTTCACCGCCATGGCTGATAAAATCCACGCATCACACATGACTCTCGCTCTGCCACTGCAAAGCCAGCTTTGATCCAGACGCGCTAAACAAATCTATCACTGTCTCCGTCCAACAGACAGTCAGAGGTGGAGACGGACAGCTGAAATTAAACTCTTCACACATGAAAAATGACTCACCCGACGACCTTCGCCGCAACCAGCTCAGACCCGAAGAAAAAAGAGCACGTGAAGCACAGAACTGCCAAGCAGGAGCGGACGATGGCACAAAAAGAGCACATGGTGGAAATACCAGGGCAGATGTACCTGAAGGGGTTTCAAAGTGTATAAAAGTGCGTGTTTTAGGAGTCTGCTCTGATGCATTTGATGGATATGGATGGATCATGTGGGTTCATCGTTGATTTGGGTCAGGTGTGTTGGAGCTGGGAAACATCTGCAACACTGGTTCTGGGGACTGAAACATGCTGGTGCAGAGTTTAACGGAAACATTTCTAGCCGCTAGGAATGAAATCTCACCGGGATTGTTTTTGTTTGAATCAGCTGACGTGCACGCAGATGAACAGCAGGTGTAACAGAACACCTGGTTCTTCTCCAAGATCCGATGTTCCCCTACAGAGGATTCCTAACAAATTTGATGTTGTTTTTACTAGAAAAAAAAAAGTTGAAATAGTTTATACCAGAGCTGATTTCACCCAGAACCTTTCCCAGACAACAGAGATATGCACATTTAACGTCCATGTGATTTGGTTGAAATCGTACCGTTCTTTAAGTGAACATGAAAAAGGTCGTATTCAGACTGGACAATAACACAAACACTCCAGTTATACGAGTTAATTCTTTCATGACTCTGTTTTGTGTTTTGTTGTTTTACTGCAGTGGTTTCAGAGAAAAGAAAAGACACATAAAGACAAACTGGTGATATAAAGCCGTCGTCCTGCCAGAGCAGGTGAGTCAACTCCACGATACTCCACCATAAACTCAGTCACTTTCAAAGTTTATAAACTCTGCTCAGGTAGAACGATATCCATAAATGTGTTGTTTATAAAATGTCACACAAGTAAGCTGAACTGGTGGCAGTTAAATCAATGCAGCAAATATCTCTGCTGACCTCTTTATCAGTGAACTCAGTTTTCTGTTTTCTCTCCTATTCAGAAATCCTTTTTTTTCTTTTTTTTTTACGTCGATGATAACGTGGCAGCTTTATTGCTCCACTGAGTCAAAAGTCAAAGAAGACGTTTTTAATTGTCGTTTGCATATCTGATTTTTTACACACACACACACACACACACAAAAAAAAAAAAAACCTCCATCTAGTTAATATAAATGACAAAGGACGGGCGAGGAGTCGAGATCGTGATCACTTTTATTAAAACGGTTAGCGCTCCTCTCCTTTCAGCCATCTTCAGAGAATCACTTGCCGTTTCAACCCTGGACAGCTAATACCCCATTAACCCCGTGAACCTGGAAGCACTGATGCACAAAGACCTCCATTACCATCTTTTACAGTTGCAAGGCTCCCTGCTTCATTCCCCCTCGCTCTGTACTCGGCTGGTTTACTGGCTGCACGGGCTGCCGGCAGAAAGACCTTTAAACAGATTATATGTGCACAACAACGCAGACATATCTCATCGCAGAGGGCAGATTCATGATGGTGCAAAGTCCTTCAAGAAGCTGCGTATCTTTTAAAAGACTCCAACGCCTGTAAATATTTGGCACAGAGCAGTTGCCTTTTTTTTGTTTTTTCTTTTACTTTTCCATCCTTTAAATATCACCAAACGGCTTATTATTGCTTCCATTTTGAACTGTTTATATCCCGCCTCTCATTTCCTTCTTCAGTAAGGTTTCACAAACATGACTTTTTCTGTTGATGCTGACACAGGTAACGCAGGCTGAGTGGTACATGGTGCACCGGAGCTATTTCAGAGTCTCACACAGCACACCTGTACGTACGAATGTGAACTGTCAAATCAGATCTTCACCAGATTTGGACGGTCTGGCTGGTACACTCAGTGTTGCCGCAGATATCATCCCATATATCCTGCTGAACGTACACGTCACTATTATCTTTAAATTATTACATGTTCTATTATACAACCATTTGGTATATAGAATGTTGTATTTGGCTTTTCATTTAAAAAAAATAGACTGAGACACTGAAAAATTGATCAGGTCATCAGGGAAATGGCTGAGAGGACGCGTTGACTCACTGACACAGAAACACAGAAAGATGTGAGGAAAGACCGAAGCAAACAAAGGCTCCTTTTACACCTCCGGCGAATCCCGCCTCTGCAGCCACTTTACTCCACCTCACCCTGGGAAACAGGTGGAGGTGAAACGACGAAACCCCTCTGTCTGCAAATTTATCACAACTGCAAATGAAATAAGCACCAGGTAGGTTTCGTATTCGCAGCGATGCTCTGTGAGGGGACAAGAGGAGCAAGAAAACAGCTCGATGGAGACATGCGAAACCCGGTCCAGAAGTCAGAGGCCTCGGCGCAAACACGAGTCGGGCAGACCGAGCCTTCCTCTGATCAATATTTAAAGAATTTCATGGGCTTTTGGTGAAATTTAATCAAAGCATGATTGTCCATATTTAAGCCTGCAGCAATTTTCCGATCAGAAATGTCGAAGCTGAACAAAGATTTATGTCATTATCTTTCATTCTCATCTCAGAGGTTTGGTTTAAAAGTGTGCCAAAAGCAAGAAACTAGTAAAACCAGGGTCTTTCTTGACACCGCATCTTCTGAAGCAGCACTTAATCATCCTGGATTCAAATGAAATTAAAGGGGAAAAGAGAGCCGACATAACTTCAGGCTGGAAACAGGTGCATTAATCCACCACGTTCCAGTAAATCCTGCACGGTCGTCTACGTAGTGCAAATCACAAGTTGTCTCATAATTGTGCTGAGATTCTCATCTTGCTGTCGAACTCACAAAAGTTCTCACCAGAGCAGGGTTTTCTTCCAGATCAGTGGCTCCTGTCATTCACCCCAGACGGGCAAGCGATGCCTCGGATCGTTAAAGCTCTGAAGCACCAGGCACGAAGGCCTGCACCTAATATCACGCTTCATGATCCAGTCAATAATCAACAACAGCAAAAAAAAAAAAAAAAGAAGCTCAACCCGAGCGCTCCCAAAGCACAAGGAGACACGATTTCAGTCCCACCGCTGTTTGAGAAATGTAGTCAAGGCAACCAGGCACCAGAGCCAGTCAGGTGGATTTGGACCTTCTCAACAGCTTCTGGTGTCAACAGATTTGAACAGTGTGATCGGTGATTTCACCAGAGTTTCAGAAAATCTGCTATCCCTGACACAGTTCAGATCCCATTATATCCTGAATCCGTCCACCCATTTTTTTATACCTGCTGAATCCATCTGCTGGGTCGCATATATATATATATGTAATAAACAATCAAACAGCAAAGCTTTGCAATCAAAAAACTGTATCCATGCAATTTGTAAACAAACAACTCTTTTATTGGAAGTAAAATTGAAATTAAACTGTGAATCTAAAACTTTTGTTTGTGATTCCTAAGATTTTTTTTTTTTTTTTTTTTTTTTTTTGCTAATCCAAAATGCAGATGTTCAGAGGACTTTTATTTGTTTATTTATTTTCATACACACACAATTAAAAGTACATCTAAAAACCACTCAAAGATAGGTTGAAGTTTTCATGTTCAGCACAAAAAATAAACAGCAAAAAGTTGAATCTGTTCATTTCATTGATGTTTCTCAGAATTATTCATGGAGTTTTTTTGGATGTTAGATGAAACACGACGAAAACATTTGAAAAACAAACAGAAATGGAAACAGAGGCACTTCTGAGAAATGAGCCTCAACAAACACTTCTGCTCACAAACCTGACTTCTTGTTTTCTTTTATGTTGAGGAGCTTTTGTATACTGTTTAGGAGGCGGCTGTGCAATGAATTAGACTAAACACCTCTGCTTCCCGAAAGCAACAAGATGTCCTGAGCTGAAAGGAGAGGAAATGCTTAAGGCGAGCCAATAAACAATTCATGCCAGCGCTGTGCAGCGAGAGAAGGGACCGCTCATAAATAAGTTTGAGGGGCTTACAAGCCCTCAGATATATTTAAGGTTGTTCAAGGTGACCAGGGCAATCTATCCATATATCTATCCATCCATCCATCCATCCATCCATCCATATATCTGTCATTCATCTGATATCTATGATCTATCTATTCATATACCTATCCATCTATCTATCCATATGTCTATCCATCTATCTATTCATCCATCCATCATCGCTCTATCATCCATCTGTCCATATATTTATCATCTATCATCATCCGTCATCCATCCATCCATCTATCCATCTATCCATATATCTGTCATTCATCTGATATCTATGATCTATCTATTCATATACCTATCCATCTATCTATCCATATATTTATCATCTATCATCATCTGTCATCCATCCATCCATCCATCTATCATCTGTCCATATATCTACCTATCCATATCTATCTATCCACCCATCCATCCATCCATCCATCCATCCATCCATCCATCCATCCATCCATCCATCCATCCATCCATCCA
>JAOWBL010014914.1:14840-27135 GCA_028564865.1 Zenarchopterus dispar | reverse complement strand
ATGTAAAGTAAAGCTGATATCTTTTTTTTGTATTTAACTTTTTGGTGTGTGTGTTTAGGTACAACATCAAGGCTTAAAATTGCAGCCTGGACCAAACACGACGTCTCAGAGACATTTATGAAGCTTTCAATGCCTTTTGGTGAGTCTTCACATACACACACATTTACACATGCACAAAAACAAGAGCAACTTTTCCCGATACTCAAAGTTGCTGATGCTTTTCTAAAAGCCTTATTGTATGTATTATTTGGATGTATGGTAACGTACGCCTGCCCAAAACACAACAAAGGTCTCAAAGAAGGCTGAAAATGATCACCATATGTTCTACATCTACTGTATTTCAAGTCTAATAGGTTTCTATTCTTTTCGAAACCACAACCAGGACAACTGGAACAATACTGAATAGCAGTGAAACACACTCATCATTGTGATGTGTCATAGTCTTGGTTTAGATTGCTCTGACAGGATCATCACTAACGAATGCACTCAAAGCATGCACAGTTCTTCCTTGAAAATCTGGTTTGAGGTCTTGGTTTTGTTGCAGTGCCATTAAGGTTTCAGTTTGCTTACTGGAGACCAGCCAGTTCAGCTGAAGTGAAAGCAATCAACTTCCTCTTGATGAGGTCTTTGCTGACTGGTGCTTGCTGCTGTGTCAGCATCAGGTTAACGCACATACACAAACACACGAATGTAGTCACAAGAAGACAGTCACATGAGCACAGACAATTTCTCTGCACACAGACGTACATTTGTATGTCATGCAAAGCATTTGTCAGAGGACTGGATTGTATTTCCATAAACTTGTTTATCTTTAGTCTGGCTTAAAGTTATAATAACCAGGTAAGTAGTTTAGCTGAATATTACAACAACAACACAACAAAACAGCAGATTTTTAGAGCTAAACCATAAGACATTAACATGTGCTGTTCAATATATAAATTGTTAACTGGGTGTTGAATTATGGCTCAAACATAAACGCTAACCTTCTCAGCCTCATATTTCTAAACTGACTAGGTCATGTTCCTGGTACTCCAGATCTGTTTTCACAAAATGTGAAGAAGCTTTGAGTCTTGGTGACAGCTGACTCATCTCACAAGTATCTCTGAAACAAGATGTCCTGGAGATGGTTGGTGTCCATAATTTTGTTGACAATGCTCAGCTTTCTGCTGAGGGTAGTAGAAAATCATTCATTCATTGTTTATGAAACTTTTAGAGAATTTTAGTGCCAAATTTATGATGTCACTTAAAGATGGATTCAAACTTTTAGCTCAGAGGGCCCATCTATAGGTGTGGGGATGAAGGTATTTTTATAACACTGTTCAAGTGTTACTCTTGTTCGGTCTTCTGCTTGGTCACTCTCTTGTTTTCACTTATTGGTTTCTTGAGTAGTTGCCTCTACCGTCATGTCCACTTTAGCTGTGTGATCTAATTTAATCATTGTTGATGTGTGACATAATGGCCTATAGCGATTTCATAGTGGGTTTTTTTGCTATTAGCATCGACAGAAAACTGCAATACCTAGGTAACACTTCTTAGATATAACCTCATCTTCCTTTATATTATATTGAAACTGATAGTTTAACATGAAAAATTGGGCTGGTTCAATACAGCCCTTCTACAGTTAGCTTTGGTTAAAACAAAAACTGGAAATGGAGGAAATGGGTGGCTTCACTCAATGTGAAGGTAATAATGAGTCTAATAGCACAGCTTTAAAAATGAGTCCTCTTTTTTTATTAACTCCTTGTAAAAAATATAACAGGGGCTTATTCAGGTGTTGGCGAGATGCGACACATTTGTTTATGATATTATCAGATATTGTCTTTACTCTCAAGATCATCATCCTTTCTGTTAGTGAAGCTGAAAATAAACAAATATACCTTTCACGTGAAAAAGGAATCATTTCAAAATTTACCTTTAGTCAAAACTCATTTAATTTGGTGATTAGATAATACTTGCCTTTTTTGCCGTTTCCTACATGCACTCTTGTACACACACAGACAGCATTATCTAGCTTTGTATCCTGAGCCTTGACCCAGTGTTTGTAGATGACCTCTACATATTTGAGTGTGTGTGTTATTTTCTAATCTGAGAAGAAAAGAGAAAGAAAGACATGTTTTCTCACAGATGATCAGAGGTCAAGACTGTAATTCATCTTCTCAACTATCGTTTCACTTCAATCAGTAACTCCCCTAACCCCTGACACACACACAGGCACAAGCATATATTTCAGCAACAGTTTCTGGTCTGTTTATTTATTTATTTATTTTCATGATTTTTCAAACAAAATGGAAATGTGACTCTTGAAGTTAAAGTAGAGACTACGCTGTCTAGAACCTCCACTTCAGACATCAAGGACCAGGAGCTAATGACCACAAACTGATGTCCTGAAAATAGAGGATTGATTTTATGGTTTACTTTGCCAATGGTTTAGTGGGAAGTCTGCAGCCTGGTGCATTTATTTGTTTGTTTAAGCCTCTCAGGTGCAATAAGTCATTTGGGAGATTGTAAATAAAATACAAACTTTCTCAGCTCTGTTCCTTTCTGTCTTGTCCATCATTTTCTTGGTTTTCCTGCTTGTTTCCATTTGCTTTACATCCATTGGCTTTTTAAATTTTACATTTTGTTCCAGTATTTTAAACTCATGACCTGTTGTGAAATTTAAAAAAAAAAAAAAAACAGTGTTTCTCACTGATGCGTTCAAGTTTTGTTTTCCCAAACACATGCTTTATTGAACTCAATTGAGATTTAAAGATGAAAAGTGCTGTCAAACTAGTGGCATTGCAAAATAATTTTAGTTACGACTGTTTGATTGTTAGATCTCAGTTAGCAGATGGAAGTTTTGTTTATGAATTGGTGGATGAACTGAATTTCAAACTTTCGTCTAAAGCCAGCAAGAATGAAAAGTGTGTTAGCTAATCCTCTCACATGTTTATAAAATGAATCCTCCAGAGTGCATTACGTGGGAGCTTGTGGGTCTGCGGAGCCTCAAGTTGTTCATGCGTGTTGTTATGGTTACCTAGGTGACAAATTGAAAGTAGACGATGACACCACCTTTTATTAGAGATTTTCTTTGCACCACATTCACATAACTGCAAAAAAGTGTTGTGTTTTTTTGTTTTTTTTTGTTTTTGTGATGTCAAGTGTAGCAAAACAAATGGTACACTAAATGGAGAAAACTAGTTGGACTCCCAATCATTACACCATGAGGGCTGTGGTGATCTTGTATTTGAGTAGATCTAGTTTAATAGACTTGGTTCCCCTTTTTTGCAGCTATAACAACTTTCACTCCTCTTGGAAGGATTTCCACAAAATCTTGAGGTGTTTCTGTAGGAATTTATGATGTAGGCCATTAATAATGTTGGGCACTGGTTGAACAACAAAGCCTGGCTGGCAGTCTCTCCTCCAGTTCATCCCAGAGATGTTCACAGGGGTTGTGGTCAGAAAAGGACCTTCTCCAAATTGTTGAAGCAAAGCATTGTCCAAAATGATGATGTGAGGCTTGCATGCAGCTGCGCAGCCATGGAAACCTATTTTATGAAGATCCCACTGCACGGTTTCTAATAACTGTTCAGTGGAGGCACAGTTATTAGAAACTGTGGCACTTTCTAATAACATCACCTAGAGTTTACTGGAATATCCAGTGGAATATCCAGTTGTGATTAAATTTCATGAATCACCTTATTGTGGATATGTCCTTATCATAATGCCATGCTTGAAATATCTGAGCTGTTCAAATTACTTATTTTCTTGCAATAGATCTGATAGAAACACTTGAATTCAATAATTTACTCATGTGCCCAAATGCTTTTTTTCCCCACATATTGTTTGTCCCTAAACCTAATCAAGTGGTTTTGTTTCCTAAATCTAACCAAACAGTATTAGGAAATTCTCATGTCTACAAATAAAGATTCCTAATTAGGTGCAAAACCTAGTCTCCTGGGGTGAAATGCATATGTTTGTGGCTCACCACCACCATCCTTCTTCTAAATGTAGATTTTTGCATATTTTTAATGCAAGCTTACCGTCACCAGGGAATTTTTGTTTCCTGTAAAGTAAAGCTGCTTTGTCTGTGTGGCATTGACTCATGTTGAAAAAGGTCTAGGACCAAAATCTTGAAGATGTATGTGTTCTCCAGAAAACTTTTTTTTTTCATTTCACAACTCAAACACCTGTAAATACTTTTATTCAGGTTGTGTTACCCAAGATTAAATTTAATAATCGATCTACTGCATCTTCTACTGCATTCTTAGAGGTTTTCCTCAAAGTAACTTTGTCTGTTTTTTGGGTTATTTCAAGTCACATATTTATTGACTCTTCGTGAGCATAAAATTGCCTCCCAGTTAAACTGCTGTGAAGTATACACCACACCCTTTGCCACCCCCAACACTTATCTCTGTAGTTCTCGCTGTGTCAGTTTATGATCTGACATTTTGGGAGTATGGTATGTGAGATATTAAATATTTCGCTTCTGGCATGGCGAGCTAGTTGGTTGTCTGCTTCAGCATGCAGCTCATTGGCTCGATGTCTTTTAGAGTAGTGGGGGGAGGGTGATGATTTGATCATTTCTCAATCTTTAGTTTTGATCTTTTTAATACAAAAAGTGCGTATGAGTGTTAAACATAACAAAGGCTAAACAAGGCTTTGATTGTTTTGAGATAAGTAAAAATAAAATTTAAAAAGAAAAATAAATAATTTGCATTCACTGAATTATCAAAGGTCTAAATGCTGTGTCCTCACACAAATGCTGCCCCTCCACATAAAAATACATTGATTGTTAGATATAAAAGTGCCTGCTCATGTGGGATTGAAGAAAAGAAAACGATTCTTAAGAGGGCAACTACGCAAACATCTGACTGTGGCTTTTTGGTCAATTAAGGAGTATAACTTTTGCACACGTTCACTCCCTACAATTAAAAAGAAATGCAAGCTTTTAAAAAAAAAAATTAAGAAGGTACATTAAGAAGGTACATAAAAAATTAAGAAGGTCTGTCACGTACTTTAGGGAACAAATTGTGTTCAGTTCTGCCAGTGTTAATGCATACTCATCTCCAGAATGTTGTACTTTTCAAGCTCGGAGGACATTGGAGGCCTCAGTGAGGAAGATTATAGTGATTTAAGCTGATTCACTGTCCAAAAATGTCCCCAGGAGAACACATACAAAATGTTTTGTATAGTCCAAATAAACATTTTTTCACCTAGAGTGGCTAAACAAACAGTTTCAAGGGTTGCTCTCATTTAGGTCTGTGCACCTGTACAGAACCTTTAGTGCACAAGTAAAATACCCAACATCATACTCCAGGCAAGATCTATGCAAGAAAGTGAGAAGAAGGAGTTGAGGGAGTCTAAGGTAGAGTCTTTAAATTAATTCCAGTTTATTGCTGAATATAGGATTTTATTCGGTAAGATGTACTTATATGTACAGATTTTAGCAGCTAGTACAGTGATTGTCTCAACCCTGAATGAGAATGAGGTCAGGCCAGGTGTTCTGGCTGCATGAGAAAGGGGAGATAACTGGGTGTATGCCGGTAGGGTCAGTAACATTGTTTTAGTAACGATGCATTCAAAGTGAGAGACAAACAGATTAATGCTGACTTTTGCTGTGACTGAAGAAAATCCTTTCATGCTGTAGATATACTGACAAACGTATCAATAGAATCAGCACCAGGAAAAAGAGATTTGTCTCACATTAGATCCTTTTTTGAGACATGAGTGTATAACAGTCTGAACTGCTGTTAGTTTAATCTTGCATTAAATTTACAACAGTTTTTTTCTGTCATTGCTGAAACAATCTTTACAAAGTAACTACTGAATGTTACAGAGAGCTTGTATTTTTTTGTGCTTATCTTCTGTTTTTGTTTAATGTTATCAAGGTTTTATGACCAATGTGCCGCAATATGATGCGTGCTAGAAATATGTTCTTCTGAAGGAGTTCGATTTAAAATAATTACACTTGGATTGATATGTGGAGCCGTTTCCCACAGACTTTCTTTGGGTGGTGTCTGCAGGTTTGACTAGATGCTTGAGCACATTAAGTTTGCGTGCAACCTGTGCAAACTTTCTTGCATGGTAATTAGCATGTATTTGCACATGGTAGCTGTGAGTTTTGAATTACTTTGCTATAGACAACAAAACAGAACTAAAACAAACTGAACAGTTTGTGGTATTGATTCTCTTTGGCCTTTTATCAGCGACAGGCATGTGTGTAGGAAAGAGTAAAAGTGTGTGTGCATGTTATCTTTGCTGGAATATTCCATTCGATGTGTGGGCAGGGTTTAAACATGCCATGTTCAAGTCTCATGCAATCCTGAACATGTCTGTTCGTGCATTTATCATTCTTTTGGCTTGTTGTCAAATGTGCTTATGCGAAACAATAATGTTGGTCACAAAAACAAAAACATCAGTGTTAAGCTGCTTTCAGCAGGCAGGCTCATGTGGCGAGTTGATGTGAGTTTCACCCCACGGCTCGGATTGACTCCGAAACATCTTTATGGTTGTTTTTTGCCAGTGGGAGGTAAAACTGTTCAGTGGTTCTTGGTGGCACTGTTTACCACAAAGAAGAGCTGAACGCCCACCAACAGAAAATGTGTAAAGTTGATGCATGCCACTTCTTTGCATGATCTTTTGTTTTGTTCCTCTTAGTCTTGTGATTGGCTCCCCAGCTCCCTTGTGGGTAAAAGCCTCAGGGAGGGGGGAGAGGATACCCACACACGGTCTGTGTAAAGGGGGGCAGGTCCCATGGGTCAGAAACACAGGATGCAGATGGAAGTTGCAGTAATATGATGTTGAGTGTGGTGTACCGTAGTCAGATGGGGCACAGACAGGGTTGAGATGAAGAGTGTGTGTGTGTGTGTGTGTGTGTGTGTGTGTGTGTGTGTGTGTGTGTGTGTGTGTGTGTGTGTACACATACACACTTCTGTGGTGAGGTGACAGAGGAGGTGCATGACTACAGTCCTGAAGTAGGCCAACACTGCTGAGATGCAAGAGTTAACACAACTTTTGCACAAGAGGTCTTTGATAGTCACATGTGGGCGAACAAGTGGAGAAAAATGTTTATGGGGACGTAGGTTACATAAAAATAATGCTAAATTTATGAGATAAGCTACTAGACACCCTGTTATCCACAGTCTAGACAGACTCGGGCCCTAAACAGACCTTTACAGATTAAAACAATGGTGCGTGAGTGTTTTTTCTTTTTTTTCTTTTGGCTTTGGCATCCACAAAAAGTCATCTCAGCCTTCTGTTGCTACAAAACTGTTTTGCAAATAACAGAGTACTGTTGTCATAAAACTAAGCATCTTTTGTGTGTTTAAAGCTAGTCTGAACAGATGTGCCATCTTCAGCCTCAACAAAAAGCATTAGATGAGGGAAATATTTAAAGAGGAAAAAAATTAAAAATTAAAAAAAAAACACTCAAATGTGTAAATAGAAAAATGCAGGTTAGAATGCAAATCTGGATGTGAACTCGTTGCATTATGAATACAGACCATCCAGAGTGCAAACTAACTAGCCAGAATATTAGCCAGCTGGGTTAAAAATAACCATTAGGATGACTAAGCTGCAACTGCATATACAGTTCCCTCCCATTATCGCTCTCTGTTGTTGGACTACAAAAATAAATGCAAAATCCATGTGGGGACACAAACTGTTGATAGTCAATTGACATATAGGAATATTTTAAGTTTTGAAAAAATGAAGAAACCAAACATAAGGATGAGCTAATAAAGGAGTTTAAAGGAGCAGACAAGAAAAGCAACCAGTGGTCACAAAAGGACCGTACTAGTCTGTTTTGACATTTATGGACATCAACCAGCCAACTTCTTTTGAAGTTTATTTAAAAATTTTTCAAAACATCCAAAACGTTGGCTTACCAAATTTCAAATGGGGATAGAAAGCTGGATTAGGCTGTAACTATGTATGTTTATTCTATATTACATTTGAACTTGAATAAAAAGCAACAGGTCAGCAAACAGTGGTAATAAACAGCCACTTTTAAGCACACATACTTCCTTGTCTCAGATTTATCCTGAGACTTAACCAATATACTCTTGAAGTCCTTCGTATATAATTTAGGTAGAGATGTATACACTTTAGAAACTTTAATGATAATAAATAGCATTGAACATTAGCACTAAAAAATTACACAAGACACCAAAACATCTCTGCTTGGTTAATACAGTTTTTATTACATGTGTATTGTGTGATATAACAGTATATAGGCTTTAGTAGCCGGGGTGGGGTGGGGTGTAGAACAGCAGTAGTGACAGTGTCCATGTTTGTTTCAGAGAGGTTATTTGTATCCAGTCCTCAGGTAAATATCCTCGTGGTTTTATGTCTCCAGGCTCGTGGCCCACTCACAATACTGATACAAGAGTCATTCAGTGCGATGCTGGCTTTCACACGATTGCCATCTTGAGTATAAAAGGCTGGGTGCAGTTTGGCTGACGGGGAACTTCAGCATACTATTAGCAGATAAAGAGAGTGAGACTGATTAATGATGCCCCACAGCTGCCTTAATCGGACTCAGTAATGTTCCCTGCAGCTTAGCCAAGATCACACACTACCACATTACTCTATTACACCTAAGAGTATTTTCCGTCTCAAGGAATGCTGTTTTCTCTGGTGGATCTGAAAATAATTTCTAACAAAATTTTGAAAGATTCACTTGTTTTGGTTATTTTTAGTCAATTCCATAGATAAAAGGTTGAGGTGTGTGTACTCAGATAAATACTTTAGAAATTATTTTAAGGTACAAAGGTACACCACTTCATACTAAATGTGTTGCAACAAAGTGGGAAAATAGTGGTGCTGGGCTGCATGTGAAAATATGATCATCATATTAGTGTTGTTCATGCCATTGCAGATCCCTGCTAAACTTTTCCAGTTCAGGAAAACTTGGATCGGTGCTTCTTCTTTGACAGTTGACTGCCTCTTCTGACTTGAATCAGCGTGTCATCCAAATGACTGGTAGATTAGTCCTGACTCGGAGACACTGTTAGTGTTTGTGTCCTCTCATCATTTCATCGTCATCATGGCTAAAGGTTAAAGTGATCAAAGACATTTCGCCTCTATTTTGAGAGACGGCAGCTGTGAAGTTCAGGTGAGGCTCAGATAGAAAATTTACAGCGTTCAGAAGGATAAAAACAACGTCAGTGGCAGTTACAGTGAAGTACTTTAGACTGTGTGTGTGTGTTATTGAAGTGTGTCGTATTACATCACATTCATAGAGTTCTGTATATGATATTAGTGCTGTGTTTAAGTGGGGGATTTGTCAGTGATGCTGGCACGTTGATGCACATGTGCCCCCCCACCCCCCATGCCCGCTGCACTGCAGCAGCACTGCACCATCGTGCACACATCCAGTCTCCGTTTATCGCTCTCATCCTGTCGCTGTCTTGCTCTGTTATCCCTGCCATCTGCTTTCTAAAGCTGGAAATATGTTCATTATGAAATTCTTTTTAGTTTCTGTTAAAGTGTTTGAGTGTTTGCCTGCCTCCATTATAAATCCTCCTGTGTCTTTAAATCCTCCTGTGTCTGTGCAAGAAGACGTAGCCAGGGACTAAAGAGTCTCTGTATTTCAGAGAAAGTTTCTTGATAAAAAGACTCAGAAAGATGGACCAGTGCCAAATAATGCTTAAAACTAAACTTAAAATAAAACAAAACATGCTGCATTCTTAAAAAAATGTTTCTGTGGAGCTTTTTCTGTATTCAAAACATGAAACTTGGACCAAAACAAGTTAAAGTCTAAGCATTTTTGTTGCCGTTTAACACTTTTTAAATTTTTATATTATGGACTTAATACCTTCTTTAAATAATTCTGTTGCTTCATCTACAATCTTGTCTCCAAAAAGTTTGAGATTAAAGTGGAGATATTTGGTTATAATACACAGCGCCTCACACCTCATACTAGTTGTTACGCATAGTGGTGGAAGGATGATAATTTGGGCTTGTTATGGAGCCACTGGACGTAGCCAGTTATGAACTACTTCGTGAATTAAAGTGTTATAAAGTCAAATATGAGGCCATCTGTCCAACCACGAAAGCTTTTGTAAGTTTGGGACATTCAGCAGGACAGTAATCCCAAACACAGCAGCAAATCTACAACAAAATAGAAAACTCATCCTGATTTATTTTTATTTACATCTCTTCTTTAACTGTCACACAAACACAGATGGATACAAACATCCACAAGCCTTAGTGGTATAGGAACATAATCAGGTATGTAGGTTTATAATCTGTATCCAGCTCTGTTTGAATCAATGTTATCTATTTTGCAGAGTGATCATGTGCTTTGCAAATGTGTGACACTAAAATTCACATCTGCATGCAAGCAGAGTTCCAAGAAAGATAAGGTAGTGATATACTAATAGCTAATATCGTTCCTGTTGAATATTTAAATAGTAAATATTAGATAATCCTTGTTGTACATCATGTAATATAATCCCAATATGATGCCTTCACATAATTTATCTTGGTAACAGTTCAAAACCCAATTTATTTAATTTACGTTGATATAAACTGGAAGAAAACCAGAAACTCCACATTTCAGAGTCTGGTACTGGAACCGGGATGGCAACATATGGTCCTCAGATGTGGATATGGCTCAAACCTGTAAAGCAAGTAGATAACACAATCATGAGTTATTTTCCACTTATCAGCTGTGGTTTGATCAAGCTCAAGAGAAAAAAACTGACACAGTCATTATTGTTGGCACTCAGAAGTGAAGGGTGACATGTTTTTATGAAAACTAAAGTTAAACAGTGGCAGCAAAACAGACACAAAAGACTTCTTTTGATGAGTAACAATTTTTCACTTGCATCTTTCTCCTGCAAATCCTCGGATCTAAGCAGTTTATCTCACTCTTAACAGAATGTTATTAAACAGATGTTTCTTTTAGTGTACTTTTCTCTTGAAAGAAAGTGTGATAACAACTGAGGTGAGGTTAAGTAGTTAAGGCAGCACAGAGCAACAAAATTGAAACTAATAACTATTTACATTTTAAAATGATAATCTAACATCTGAAGCTATTTTTTGGGGGGGGCATGTCAGTTAATTTTCATTCATGTAAAATCTTGAGTTTATTTGTTTTTTGGATATTTGCAGCTACAGGAAGTAAAACGGTCCTCCAGAACTAGCTAAGACATATCTGTATTGATACCTGTATTAAAGGTAGGGTAGGGAAACTAGCATCAGAAAAACTTTTTAATCCAGAATTGTTTTGTTTTTTTTTGTCTCATTCAGTAAATATGATTCGCTGGCTTCCCACCTTATGATTACGTAGTCTAAAAACAAAACGGAAAACCATGTCACTTACCATGTTACAAAACCATGTCACAAACCATGTTACTCTACCTTTTTTAAATATCAACCAAAGTAATTTTTAATTGTCATATATCTTCTTTTTTTGGCTTCAAATAAGACTGATGTCAGCAAAGAGAAATATAAATGGGAAAAAAAAAATCAGAATATTTTCTTGGGTCTTTTAGTTTTGATGATGAATTTAATTGGGGTGTGTTTGCTTTTGATTAACTAGAGTGACGTTTAGTTGGCGTTGACTTTTCCGTTTGCCCAGCCTCTGTTTAGCCTTGTCAGATTTCCTTAGTTTTCTGTCATCTATTTGGTATGGGTTTTTTCATGTGTGTCCTGCATAAATATGCAATTTTTAGGCTTTTTCCATGGCCTTGTATTTGTAAATCGGTGTTTTCTGCATAGAAACAGAGAAAGAGGGAGGAAAAAACAAAAGAAAATAGGGAAACGGCGATCAGATATGACGTAAGGAAGTCGGAGCTTGACCTGATATCATCTTGATGTGACAGGTAATCTGGTCTGGCACAAGAATAAACACCCACTAAAATAGTCTTCTGTGTGTGTACGTGTACTTTTAGATGGCCTCTGTGGGTGTGTGGATCTGCGAGGCACTGGAGACGACAGACTCTTAATATGTCTGTCACCTTTAACTTCACAGGCATCTACTTTCCTCCCTCCTGCTCTTGCTGTCCTCCTACTCTCAATCCCTGCTTTTCATTCTCTTTCTCCATCTGAACATACCATATCTTGCAAAGCGTTTGTCTTTATTTTACAATTTCCTCTTTGGTCCTCGTGCTGGTTTCCGTCTTTCTTCACTTTTTCCCTGTTTTGGCTGTTTCCTTCCTAACCTTTCCTCTCTGCCACCTCCCTCTCACGTGAAACTGTGTTTTGCTAATGCTGGATCTCAGAAAAGCTGAAGAGTAATTCTATACAAGCTGAGCTCACGTTACCAACAGTCTTGCACCCACCCACACACACACACACACACACA
>JAOWBL010014904.1:0-37231 GCA_028564865.1 Zenarchopterus dispar | reverse complement strand
AAACTGTACCGTACTTGGCAGGTTTCATGAGACTCTTTGAATTTAAAATGTTTGTTGAGCAGGGTATATCAAGGGCAGTGTTGCAGAACAGTTATGCAGCAGAAACCCCTAAGAATGAAGAGTCTTTTCCCCTCCGCTCTGATGACTCCATTTGTGGAAAAGAATTTCAGGCCTTTTGAAAAACATGCACAAAAGCGGCCTTCACTGATAATATATGAGTGAGTCATACTTGCATCATCACAATTCGCTAAACTTCAAATAGAAAATGTTACTTTTCAAATTTAAGGGTTAGTGAAGGATTTGCCCTTAAATTAAGGGGTAAATCAGTTACCCTTAATTTAAGGGTAAGTGATTTCTGGACGACATCACACATGTTGAGTTTTGAAGAAAAGAAAACAGAAACATGCATGCGGCATGAGCACAAACCCTGCTCTTGTTGGTGACTGGCTGGAACAATATATATATATATATATATATATATATATATTTCTGGTTTGGGGAGTAGGGTTGCCCCGACTCTTGTTTCCTTCCAGTTTAAATGAGCCATAATTAAGCAAAAGAAGAAAAAAAAAAAAGAAGAAAAAAAAGACATATTCCACCCTTTTTTTCGCAGGTTCACACAACTTTCTGACACCTTAATTAGACATACACCAGTTGACTGGCAGGTGTTGGGTTCTTTTCTTTTAATTTAATTTAATTTTATGTTTGTCTGATCAGCCCTGACTGTTTGCTTGTTATCCCTCAGGAAGAACATGCATTCTTGAAAAATATGAACAATTTTAAATCAAATAATTTTTCTCCATTAGCCAGTAAGCTGTGATGATGTAGTCACTTTGGAGCATATTATTAAAAATCACTAGTGGAGTAATGCCAACCAAAACATTTGAGACCACAGGTTTAATCCAAAATTTAAAACAGCATCACATTATTGCACATGCTCAATGCCAAGCCAACAAAAGTTAGAGATTAGAAACAAACCCATTAGGGCACACAGCCAGCTATGTTTTATTGATGATCAAATTAATGTGCGACGCTAATGTACGCTGTCAATTATAGTTGAAAATCAAACCTTTCAAGAAAATTGGAATCAGCAAAGACAATGTCTGCAATACCTTTTGTTCAAAATCTCAGAGAAGTTGTATAAGAAATAATTGTCATATATCCTACATTACACAAGAGAAATGACTATTTCCAACTTCCAAGTGGTGAAAAAAATGAAAGTGTACTAATGAAGTCTTGATCCGATTTAAGATTTAAAGCAATGTCCTGGCAAACTGAGTTAACTAATGGATTTTACTGTGATCTAAAGTACTGCTAATGAAAATTTGCTGTTAAAAGCAAAAGCATAAAGTGAGAGTTTTGTCTTCCTGCTCCTGAGATAAACCAAATGCAGAATAATATGAAGTTGAAGTTGGACGGAGGAGAAGCTGGATAATTCTAGTCTGGACTTGGTTTTGGTGACATAGCAACAAGATGGAGACAGCCCAAACTAAAAAATGGTTGTTGTGTGTGTGTGTGTGTGTTTTTAAAGATTTTTGATTCTGCATCACTTCAGACACCCACATACATACTCTCAAGTACAGCAAGCATCTTTTTCTTATGTCGCCTTTTAAACAGGACAGAAAAATGAAAATGTACCTATTAAACTGGACAACTCGTAGTTCATTTATTAGCAGCATCACAGTATTGCAGTTTAAGTAAAATAAAAACAGAGTTATACTTGCAAAGCTACACCGGTGAATTTACAGAAGTATAGAAACCTTGGTTTAAATTGTGTGAAGCCAAATGCACAAGTGATACATTTCAGTTACAATGGGGGTAACATGTAGGGAAAAACAGTGTCAAAACTAAATCTAAAATGTTGACTTTTACCATGGAGTTTTTTTTTTTAAAAAAAAAAAAAGAAGCTTTTACTGAGAGTCATCTACATCAGGCTGGTGAATAAAGCCACTTTAGAGATTTAGATTACCGACCCATTCAAGGACAAAGTCACCCACACGGAGCTACAGAAGAGTCATTTATTACTCCATTAGAAGTACAAAGATGGCAGAGAAACTTTGATCACATTAGTCCTCTGAAAATGCAGAAATAATCCTCCGTGCACCAGGGAAATCCCTCCATCAAGGTAACTGCAGACTGTGGTGGGGGAAGGAGAGGGATGCCAGATTTCAGGCCTTCTACACACCCAGAAAAGTTTTTATTTCCAGATTCACGTTAAGGCTTAATTTGCTGCACCAGAGTTATCAGAAGTACAAGCCAATACAGGAGCATTCCTCAGAGCAAGACTGACAAGTTCAGCACTTCACGCCATTTATTTAGACGCTAATGCTGCTTCGTGATAAATTCTCTTAATGACGACTGCTGACAGACGCAACTGGCTGTGCACTAATAATAATCTCAGTCAGGATGGAATAATCAGGTTAGAGTGCTTGTCCTGGACACCTCCACACTTTAATAAGACAGTGACATATTTTGATTTGTCAGAGGATGCAAAGCTGAGGGACCTCTAATGCTTGGTATTAAACATGTCAATGTAGTCCTTATTAAGTTTGATGTTTATTCGCTTTTGTTTTTTCTAAATTAATCAAACATGGTACATGCTAATTACTGAGCTTTACAAGGCGCTGGTGAGCAAATATTAAAACTTAGTCTGGAACCAGGTAAACTGATTTACACTGTTGCTGCTGAAGGATTTGTAGAAACATCAGAGAGAAGATTTAATCATCACATTTCATTTGGTAAGAAAGTAAAGAAGCCATCTCTGAGCAAATTAAGGAATCTCCAATAAACATTTCTTAAAAAAAAAAAACCCAAAAACCTCAAGAAGATTTACTGCTCTCAACTTCTGTCCCATCAGCCTTAAAAATATCCAATAGGCTGCCTGAGATGCAAACCTGAAGTAAATTATTCAGGCTAAACTTTTAATTTGCTAGTTTGCGAGTCTTGCAGGGCTCGTTTCCTGGACCCCTCCCACTGCTGATTCTTTACAGTCCGTCTCTGGCAAATGTATACGACTTGTAATTAAGTTAAGCAGAGGCTGACAGAAAAGAAGTGAAGTGTGCTGGACTAGTGGATCTTGCTTCGAGTTCAACATACAACAACAAGCCAGCGACTAAAAGCTCTGGGCAGCATGATCCAGATATCAATACAGGCCTGATGTTGAACCTGGACACGAAGCAAATCCAATTCTTATAAATACTTTCTCATTTCCTCCAGAGAATACAGATCTCACTAATAAAGCGATCCACATTTGATATAAGACACATTCAAGTACTTCCATTTAGTTTGAGGAACCAATATTTAATTCATGTAGAGCTGCAGCCGCACTCAGCTCCAGGAGTGGTGCCTCTGGATTTCAAATGTCTGTGTGTGTGTGTGTGTGTCCCCAAGTGTACTTGTGACTCAGAAGTGTTGGATGTCTGAGTCTGCAGAAGTCCAGTCCTTAGTGCGTTGCAGCTCTGTCTACATTTCGCTCAGAAAATGAGCGCGTCCGTTGTCCTCCAGGCGGCGGGTGAGGATTTCACAACCGGTCTCCGTTACCAGCAGTGTGTGTTCAAACTGCGCCGAGCGCTTCCCGTCTCTAGTCACTGCTGTCCATCCGTCAGGCCACGTCTCATCTTGCCAGCCACCTGAGACATTACACACACGCACAAAAATACACACATAATCTTTGGCATGCACTCCATCAATTAAACAGTTGTGGAAAAACCCAGCTTCAAGTCTGGAGCTGACTCAGTGGATACATGTGAGGAATTGAGTGTTTTTAAGCCTGGACTGACCCATTTTTAAAGCATGAATGGGTCTAACACTCCATTTAATCTTCTATGACTGTTAAGAGTTTGAACTTTAAATCATTTTAAACTCTGACCAGTTGGTCAGAGAAATACACTTTGATGAGCTGAAGACATGTTTCTTTGCTTATAAAAAGGTTAAAACATAGTTTTCACAGGAGTGGCATCCTGTTTTCCTCTATCGTTTTTAGGGCTACAAATCTTTATCTCATGATTTAATTTGATTCTACTTTTTGAGAAACTCAACTCAAAACTGATTCTCAATAAAGTACTTTTATTATTGACTTACTCCTCCTTTCACTCAAAGAAAATGTTCAAGCTGTAATAAAAAAGGAGAGCAAAACTACACCAACATCAATAAATATAATAAACTAACTAAAAAATAGCATCACGCTAAAATCCCATGAAATGCTAAACAAGAAGTACAGTTTAGGATATCTATTTAAGCATGGCTGCTACCAGACTCCACTTTCTATAGATAGTAAGAAAATTAGTACTAAAATATTGACCTCACCATGAGGTAAACAAATATAAATCATTATAGTGAATGAAGATTCCAAAACACTATGTTATGTAAAATATCTTAAATGTAGGCCGAGCATACACGAGTTTTTAAAAACATGCGTGGGAAAGTTCCTTCAAGTTCTGTAGCCTGTGATTGTGACATAACTCTGGCATGGATGTTCAGCTGCACAGTGAAAGTTAATATTTTGCAACTTAAGTCAATACAAGTTCAAGAAGGCACAAAAAGTTGAACTTCTCACTTTAACACGCTTTGTTGCTTCTGTCAGGGTTTTATGTAATTACTACAGCTCAAAATGTTAAAGCAAATAATGATATATTAACAAATTAATTTGAACCTGATTATGTCTTGAATTATTTTTCATAGAACGTTTACACTCACCTTCACAAATCATAGGCTCGATGGTAAACACGTGGCCAGGTTTCATAACTCCAACTGCTTTATTTTCTGTGAAAATACAGGGAACAGAAATGAAGCGCTCGTGAGGGAAAGGACACAAATTCAGAGGTTATCTTTCAAGATTTCAGTTAATCAGGAACTCACTGGCATAGTGGGGCACATTGGGAGCCGTGTGGAAAAGTCTGTGGATACCGTGGCCACAGTAGCTTCGCACCACGGAGAAGCCGTTGGCCTGGGCGTGCTTCTGGATGATGTTTCCCAGTTCTCTGTAGCGAACTCCAGGCTTCACTGAAAACAAACGACAAAACGCTGACTTTACCATTCTGACACATTAATAAGAGATTTTGCATTTACACAAACATTTTAACCTAAACACTAAACTAATGTAGTTATGCTTCTGTCTGACGCGATGGTAAAATTAACATGTTTGGGGGAGTTTTACTGTTAGCTGAACTGAGGAGACATTTTTACAAGTCTGATTGGGCAGGAGTGACTGTTTCATCCATTTTTAAATCATTTTACACGTGAGAAGTTATTAAGGGTGAATCATTGCTCCCACATGTCCCTATTCCAAAACATCTTTATTGCTCACATTACACTGATAGTATCTCAGCATGAGGCCCATGAACCACGCACTCTGAACAAATGTGAGTAAAGTCAGATAACAAGAAAAGCTGAGTTCCTACCAGAGTCGATGGCTTGCATAAGGCATTCATACGTAGTCTGAACCAGCTTCTTTGCTCCTTCATCCACCTCTCCAACAAAGAAGGTTTCATTGAGGTCTCCATGGAAACCGTTGTGGTAGACGGTGATGTCCACTGAGGAAATAAGGGAAGACTGATACGTTAGACGAAAAACTAGATTCTATAATGTTTAACTGAAAGGAGGTGCTGTTGTGAATGACCTGGAAAGAGAATTTAAAAAGATGGTGGGTGTAAGCAGCATACACATGTTGTAACAAAATGGCCTTCTTAAAAAAAATAAAAAAAAAATAAATAAAAAAAATGAAATTGAAAGTGCGAGTGTACAAACTGAGACTTTCACCACTTAAGAAGAAATATAGAGAGCAGAGAATCTGACTGGCAAAGTCCCACTGGAAAAGGTTAATGAAACTATTTGTCTTGTCGGACCACGCAGCGAGGGACGAGTTGCTGGAAAGTGCTCTATCAGATGCTCTGAGGGGAGTGGCGGGTGGAGGACATTGCTTTTGCAGAAACATTCATAACAACTCTAAAATTGGCCAAGCTCCTGCTGACAACATTTGACGACGCTGCAGCAACCAAACGGTGTGAAAAAATCTTCTTCCGCTCTCATACATAAAATGTTTATATACATCCAAAACAAGCTCAAATGGTTTGACACCTAAACTGACTATTATGAAAGCAAAAATGATCTTGCTCCTGTATAAAACAGAGTGAAACAGGAGAGTTGCTTTATGTACACATGAAGAGTTGTGTTGTGTAATGAGCGCACCATTGAGGATATCTCCTTCTTGTAGGGGTCTTCTGTCCGGGATGCCATGGCAGATGACTTCATTGACAGATGTGCAGCAGGATTTGGGGAAGTTATAGTAGTTGAGAGGAGAGGGGTAGCAATTCCTTGCTGTGCAGGCCTGAACAGACAGAACATCCTGGTTATAAAGATGGATTCTAATCAACTCTGTGTCTGTACACAGCCCCACAGGGTGAACTCCAAGTTTTATACATAGCAAAAGTGTAAAATGACATAAAAACCATCATTCAAGTTTTGCATATGAGACCATGAATGTCACAAATCTCACTACAATCCATCAAATAACTGACAAGATATTTGTTTGAAACCAAAAGTATCAAGAAAGATCCCAAGATGAGGAAAATCAGGAGAATAATTCATCGGGAGACTGTGAATGTCAAACTAAATGTGACAATTAATACTGCAGAAGAGACTCAAAAGGTCCCTGTAGTCTTGCACCAGAACAATTAAAATGACTCTGCTTTGAATTTTAACAAGTTCTGCCTTAAATAAAGATGATTTAACTTTCAAATTTTTAGATCTTTCATCTTACTGCAGTTTTTATATATGTATGTGTGTTTGTGTGTGTGTAAAACTTGATTCTTGAATAGCTTATTTTATTATTAGAGCAAGTTTATCAAATGCCTGTTATCATTTGTAAATGAGATGGGTCCCATCCACTACAATCCCGAGGTGACCACCAAGGAAGACTTGGGGGCAAACATGTCTTGCCATTTCGTCTGCAAAAGCCAGGATTCAGGACTGCTGAATAACATCGGGTGCTTCAAATATCTTTTTTGCTGTGGGCGGGAAGTTGCAGGGCCGAAAGTCCAAATCTGTTTCCCTCTTTCACTTGGTCCTCCATCAGGGCGATTAACTAGGAGAAAACCATGACCAGTGGGTTTTCACAGAGTCTCATTTAACTACCAGTAGAGCTAAATTTTTCCTAGCCTGTAGGCAAAATACTAAATACACCTACCTTGCAGAGGAATGATTTGAGTACCATCTTCTGTTTAATTCTTTAAGAAAACCTCTGAATCTTTAAGTGTCAATACCTCTATACAAGGATAGACAGATTTGATGGACTCTCCTTGACTTTTGGGCCTAGTTAGTGAGCTCCAGTGGATGGTAGCTAGAGACACCTGTAAAGCAAATTAAAATTCACGTACGTCTGGAGTTGTGGGCTAACCTGCACATGCTTAAAGAGGAAAAATGGGTTACGTACGATAACTATTAATTTTCTGTCTGTAAAGCTACCATATTTTAGAGTTCAGAAAAAAATAAAATGTACTTGTGTTTAATTTTTTTTAAATCATATAAACAACTTGAAAAACTATCATTTGGTCTCCTCCTTTGGTTAACAAAACTATAATTTACAGTAAATTATGTCCACATGAGAGCCTCCATTCACTTGAAGGGTCTTTCAGTTCTTACACTGCATTGAGAGGGCAAAGCTTAAGAGTTATACTTAAGTCATGAACCTTTTCTTTGAAGTCACCAGGTGCACTTTTTGATGTTTAAATTTATAAAGTTTGACGCTCTTGCCTTTGTAGCTGCTTTTCTACCAGTTCAACCACAGTGAACCAATACGCCAATAAGTGATTTTTTTTTTTTTTTTTTTGCCTTCATAACCTTCAAGTGATTGAGATAAAAACTCATCAGTTATAACATTAAAGTCTCCCCATGCGGCCAAAGCAGCCTGAGCTCCTGCTGCATTGGCAACCGATGATACCTCTGGGTTGTGGAGCAGGAATTTCCTGGATTGAGCCTGTTGCAGGACATCCTGTGGGTGGATCTCTGATCTCTGATGTGGGGGATCTGGAGATCACATACTGTTGTGTGAACTGTTCAAGAGCAGTTCATAGTGTGCTGCTTTGCCCTTACAGGAAATCTACCGCCACGCAGGTGGGTGATTGATTTGCAGCAATGTTTAGATCACAAGATAATCAATGTTCCTCAGTCTTCCTGCCAGAGTTTTAATGTTTCTTGGAGTGTGGCTACAAGTTTGAAAAGTATAGCATCCCACCAGTTTCAGTTCTCCTTTGTATGGTAATTTGAGCCCCATAACATTAGTGATTTCATACTTTTACACATTTTGCACTTTTACACATTTTGGTTAGACAAGTTTTGAATCATATTTGTGTATGTGTATATATACCAGATGTACAGCATGGTCGATTTCTTCTGTTGTAACACCTGGTTTCACCATCATGGCTGCAATGTCCAGGACTTCTCGTGCCAACTGCAAATAGCATATGTGTTAAAACTCATCTGCAATAAATTTAAACATCTTTAAATACAAAAACAATGAATCCTGAATTTTTTTCATTTTCTTACCTTGCATACAACTCTCATGCCTTCAATGTCCTCAGGAGAGAGGATCTTGATTTGGGATGACCCCTTCAAGAACTGCTCGGACTCAGATATCCCTGTAGGAAGAAAACAAGGACAGACAACTTGAATCACTCACACATCAATACTAAGTTGATGAATTCTTTCAGCCAACAACTTGAAAAAGCAGCTGCTGACAGTCTATCAATTTCCTCAAGGACTGTCACACAGCTGGATCTACATTCTCCCGATCGATTGAATTTCCTTTTCAGGTGACAGCTGAATAAAGTACATCCTATTAAATCAGCACAGAGCATCAACATACTTTCTATAATTTAACCAGTACGCAATTTAAAAAGGTATATTTTTAACAATTACTCAAACTGAGATCAAAGTCATGAAATTTCAGACTATCCTACTGGTTTTACCTTCTGTGATGTCTGACTCCTGAAAGCTTCAGAAAATCAAATAAAATTGTTAATCAGATGCCAGGTTGTACGTAAAAAAAAAAAAAGAAAGTGAAAACCAAGTGCAGGTTTGGAAAAAAAAAAAAAAAAAAAAGTAGTATTATTTACAGCAAAAGCAGCGTCTACTCCCACAAAGCCGTGACTACCATCTAAATATATTCTGGATATTGGTGTGAACCTGTAATGAAACTTGAACAGCCTCAAATATGTTCTCTTTGTCTGACATAAACATTAATTTTTTATGCATTAAAGTGACAGTGAAAGATGGCACATGAGGAGCTGATTCACAAATGCCACGCTATTTGCCTTCGCTGGCACCAACCAGATCCTCTTCTAATGCAAAATGCTTGTTTTATTTCATACTAGTCACAATGTAAATTCGGTGCACTTGGCTGCACGCTGCGGGGCCACCTAGATGCACTACTGTTGCTAGGTAGCAGGCCGCTTAGCAACGGGCCTGCCAAGGCCTGGAAATCGACCAGGTCCCTGTACTGTATATAACAATGGACGAAACATTAAGTCTCTTGATCCATTGGTTTACTTATGAAGAGCCGCTTTAAAGCCTCTTATTATTTGTATGAGGCGCAGCCATGTTGCTCGAGAAGCTGATGAGCAAAACGAACACCATGTGTGAATCAAACCAGCTCCTTCAGCTGATCCTTGCCGAAATATTTCCATATGTGACAGTAGATGATTACAGCGAAATATCCCGTTTCACATTGTGACTCAAAAAAATTAAAATTTACCGTCACGTTTAGCCTAAGCTAAGTTGGTACAAAGAGCGGGTTGCTTTGCGAAGCATGGTACGGAAGAGATAACACTTAGCCATTGTCTGAGCCAACTGTCAGTCACATTAGAAATACATTTACTGCTTTATATAAAACTTCCTGGCCTTGTACATGAACAACAAAAAACACCCCTTTCAGAGTTGTCATGGGTGTGGAATCGATCAACAGTCTAACCATTTTATTTTTTTAAAAAACCGACTGCAAATGTTTATTTCTTCTCTAATGTTGGAGATTTTAACATGGAAGTCGAAGGAGATGGACTCGCTTTTACAGCCAGCCTCTATCGGTCAGTCGAGGAACTGCAACAAACCGCAGTTCTGCGTGAGCCTCAACCCGGAAGTTAGATGGTTGGCGCGTGACCAGGTCGCGGGTGACTATGCAACCCCAAGTTTGAGTGCGGCTCTGGTTGTCTTCGTTTCAGCTCCGGCAGAACTCGTTTTGGATTTTATTACAGCAGCACTGTCCTAAATTAAATGTATGCATGTCCCAGTAATAGTTAAAAAGGTATCACTGAATAGCGTCATAGGTCAGCATGAGCTGTGGAAGGGAAAGAGAGAAAGGCCTTAAAAGCACTCTTCAGAAAACCTATGAGTGATGTCACAGAGGGTTTTGTCCAGTTCAGTTTATACAGTCTATAGGACACACGAAGAAGTGCACCTGTAGAGGGATAAAGTGTTATTCCTAAACTTGCTGGACCGTCTAGATTTGTCATTTCTTTGGCAATTTAAATAAAAAACAAAGTAAAAAGTATAAAAGCAGAGTTCTATGGAGGTTTTAGATTAGATTTCATTAGATGCCACCGGTCCTCTTAAAGAAGCACTCCTTGAGTGTATAAAGCCTCTTGCAGCGCTATGGTACTATGAATAACTAGCTGCTCCTGCAGAGACTACACTACAGCTTCAGCACCTGAGCAGAGGCAAGCTGTGATGAGACTCACACTGTCGGTTCTGCAGAACAGAGCAGGACTGTTACTGTTATGTGAAGAACACGAGAAGCATGAGTGGAGAAATGAGTAAAGCAACTTGTTATACATTTCAGTGGACTGGTGTGAAGAGTTCATACAAGCAAGTGTTTGTCAAAGAACAGGCTTCATCAACAAGTCACTGATCTATAATTTATTAACTCAAGATGATTGTGAGATGAACATGAACTGTTGCCTAGCAACACAGGCACGAAGCAGATTTGTGTACAAGTCAAATACAGCCCTTCTTTTGCCTGAAGAGCCTTCAGTGTGAGTGAAATAATCAATTCAACTTACTCCCGCTTTGATCAACCTGCTCAAATAAGAGGAAAAATATACTGCACAAATTATCATTGTGTCTTCTAAATAGCCAGGTTTGCTTTATTGTGGTAATTACAAGTCTTTTATGATATAAAAGAAAACATTCAAAGTTGGCTTTAAAAAACAGCAAATCAGTGGAGATGTGCTAGAAAACATTAGCCTGTGACAACTGTGCTTCACTCACTGAGCCAAAACAACAAGAGAATAAGAAAGAGACTGTAACCATGACTACCTGGGTATGGATATGTGCAGTCAGATGAGGATACAATGGTTGCTATGGCTGCGCAATGAGTGATTTATTTTCCCAGAAAAATAGACGTAAAGTTAAGACAGCTACAAATTTCCTGAATGTGTGATAATATATATGAAAGCAGCAGATGTCTTTAAAAAAACAGTGTAAAAGCAGTAAAAGTGGGTTTACTTTTCCAGATAATAAAAACAATATCACCAGCAGGCAGAGATAATGGTAAGATATTAGTGAACTGTTTGACAGACCAAAACCCATTCCACGTTCAGGATTCAAATATAAGCTTTGAAACAAATGTCATCTATAGACATGTTCTTGCAGTTATGGACAGATTTGTTGGCACTTTTCCATTAAAAAAAAAGACCCATCCTGAAATAACTTGAAATTGACAAAAGGTATAATAGATAATTAGCAGAAAACTGACTAATGAAAATCTGCCATGGCTTTTGAATTGTGATTAAACACAATCATTAAAAATAAAAAAATAACAAAAACAAAGAAATAAAAAATGGCCTGAACAAATTAGTTGGTATCTTCAACTTAATACTTTGTTGCACAACCTTTTAAAGCAAGACACAGCGAAGCAGCCCGAACATAACAGAGCCTCCTCCATGTTTCACAGTGGCTACAGCCGTCTTTTCTCTGAAGGCTTCATTTTTACATCTGCGAATGTAGAGCCAATGTGACTTGTCCGTCCAAAGGACATTCTTCCAGAAGCTTTGTGGTTTTTCAATATGAGTTTGAACAAATTCCTGTCTGGCTTTCTTTATTATTTTCTCCAACTATGGAGTCCTTCTCAGCCATCTACTTTATCACATCAAACAGCGACGTATGCTGTGATCTGACAATGTATATTGACTTTGAAGTTCAGCTTCAATTTCTAGAGAAGTCATTCTGGGCTTTTTGGTTACCATTAACATTATCTGTTCATTCAGTTTGTTGTCAACCTTTCTGGAGATAGACTTCTAACCTATAATTTTCTCTCTGATTTCCTAAGGCAACTTACTCTTTGGTTTCTCTGGTCCATGTTCAGTGTAGTGGACACCATGATACCAAAAATCAAAGACACTTGTGATGTCAATTACAGAATACAGTTTATTTTAACATCTCACTATGGTCAAATTGTTTAATGTCTTTTCCAAGGGTACCAACTATTTTGACCAGGCCAATTTCAATAATCAGCTTTAAAAAAAAAAAAAAAATTATTCTGCTGAACCAGTTCAAAATTAATATAATTAGTTGATTTTTTAAAAATCATAATTTGTTATGACATTTGTCGGTTTAAGTTATTTTAGTGTCCAATGTGGGTTTTTCTATCTTTAATGGAAGGATGCCAAGAAATTTGTGTACATATATGCATGGTATTAAATAATATGTTGTTTAACTTGTTTTTTATTTCCATGTTTTACTAATTTACAGACTCATAATTTTATTGGTGCCAACTAGGAGTTATTCATGCTTTCATGTTAAAAAAAAAAATTAACAACAAAAAACACAATTTTCTCATAGTGTACATTGTTGTTCATAGCCCCAGTGTCATCTTCTGTCTCGATGATGTTATAAAGCTCCACTGGCACAGAAAAACATTTACAAAAAGTCCCTAAATCCCTCAGCAATAACCGCCCTGAACAGTCATAGATTACAACCAAATGCTTACTTTTTATCAGTTGTTGTTTTTAACTGTTTTTAATACTTGGATTTTATCGTTTGGATTTATTTGTGCTTGTGTTTTTCATTTATTTTTAAAGTGTTATGAATGGAATGTATTTTTCAGCCCTGTAAAATAGCGAATTTCTGTTTTGACAAATGTCTCATTATTTTTAAAGGCTCCTTCCTAAAGTGCACACAGTACTCTGGTTGGTCTGGTGATTTATCCTCTCCTGGTGACTTTGGGCTTGATATAAATTTAATATAAATACACAAAGAAATAAAAACATGATATAATCTAAAAAAAAAATACTCTGAATATTTCATGAGCTGCTTTAGATGTCTTTCAAGCACTTGCTCAACTCAAAACACATCAGTCACAAATTGCTGATTGTGGAAGCAGATTAAATCAAAGACGACAAAGTAAATTGAAACCAACATCTCAAACATGTCAGCTCACCTGCCTATTCACATAACTGACAGCACCTGAAAACACCTACAATGTTGACCACTGTAACACACTGTGACAGGCCCTCAACAGCTTACATAGTTATTGAGCCCTAAGCATTACTGAAGAGCAAACTTCATCAGCAATTCAACTCCATATAAGAACAACCTGTTGACAATGTAGTCACTGGGTGATTTTTTCACACATCTTACACAACAAGAAAAAAAGCCCCACCACAGCCTGTCTTTATTACATCCTCAAAGCATGGGCTTTAATAACCTTAAGTAAACTTAATTATTGCACTAAAAGTAGAACATTCATCAAGAACCCCCTTCAGTAATAACTGTTGGTATACAGGGGCTCTCAAGCATAAAATTAGACAGACTAAATCCCACCTTTGCTGCTGAAATCAGGATAAACAAAGTCGACTGCAGGTAGTCAGTACATTTACATGCATATTTTAGTTGGGCTACAGTTATACCTTGACTATGGCATTTAATTGGACTCTTCTCTTTGTCCCAATGTATATATGCACATGAAATTAATTAATTTACAATAGTTACTCTGATACAATAGTAATACTCTGATACAATAGTTGACATTAATGCATGCTTTCAGCTTAGGCTTTCCTGGTTGAGCTATTATGCCACACACCAAAACAACAGATCATTTGTTTAGTTTGTGGCAGCAAACTGGGAAACACAGGACGGTGAACTGGACAGACTTTATTTATGTCCTGTATCCTTTAGTTTTTATTTTCTTCTCTCTATAATGCTCCGTATTGACTTTTTCCAGTACTTTCAGGTCAAAGCCAAGAGCAGGAACTGGCCCCCAGAGTACGCAGGGCAATTCCAGTCCTGTTGAATGTTAACATGCAGGTTTTAGCTTGACTTCAGAAGCATTATCTGGCCGTGTTTACATCCATTTTAAAAACCACTGTTTTTTAAAAAAATAGATGTAATAGTTTGATTTTTTTTCCCTAATATCTTGTCTAATGTACTCAACAATTTTCTCAAGTGTGAGCATTTGTTTTACAATGTGTGTTAAACACATTACAGCTGAGAGCAGAGCTGGGAAGAAAACAAAGCTATGAGTTTATTCATCTCCAGAGTAACCTGTCTACAGTAAGAGTTTTTACAAAGAACGTCACGTTTTTCAAATGTGTCATAAGCCAGTGAGACTAGACAGAGTTCTTCCTGGTTACCTCTGAGATGATCAGCATAGTCAGGTCTTTGGATCCCACTTGGAACAGGCCTCATGGGAGTCTAACAGAGGGCCAAGAAGATAAGTTACAAAACAGACTTCAATAAGTCACAACATTAACATTTTTGTTACATTGTGCTTGCTTAGATAATTCCATAAAAACAGACAGAAACTGGTGACCTTGCTTTGGTATTTTCTGATCTTGATTTGATATGTACACGTGCTTGCTGTCTGTTTTATATTTCATAAACCTTACATGGCAAAGGATGTCTAAATAGAAGATGTAAATAAATAGAATAAAACAAACATTACCAGTGGGTAGTGAGGACGTAGTTTTCCTGTGTAGCGATAGCCCGGCCATGGCTCTGTGTTGACATCCCTCTCCACACCATTCTTGGCTTCATTTTGGTGCTTCTCTTCCTCTAAAAAGAGTTTAAAAAATAATTTAGCACCAATATAGATTATTTTTGATGTTCCTAGTGCCTTAAAATGACTGTGACTCTGTAAAGTCAGTCACAAACCCTCATGTGAAAACCTCTCTTTATACTAATATTAATCTACATTTAAATACCATGTAACTATTTAAAACAAAGGTGAAAGAACACAAACAGAACATAAGTGGTTGGTGATACCTACTTGCTTTTTTGTGCAGCAACTTGTGAGATGCCCAGCTTCCCTTAAAACATTCCTGGAGAGACAAATGTCAGGTATTATTAATAGTTCAAAGTGTACTTCGGGCTACCTTAATCTATTCACCTGAAAACAACAGTAAGGTCATTTTTGGTTAATCTACATAAGTGATCCTTTCATCAACACTGCCTGAAAAAAAGTCACCACCCAGATTTAATAATGCAAATAAGTAAGTGTTTCCCTTTAGAAAAGTACTGCAGTGATTAATATGTTTCAGTGATGCAACTCTAACTGATGAAGAGAGGTGCATCTAATTCTTTCAACATCCAAGTCAGACGGCACATGCCATGGCCATGGAAAACATGTCACCTCGGTTCTGAAGGGACAACTAATTGGTCTGCATGAAGCAAACAAAGCAAAAACCTAAGGAGATTGCTGTAAGTACTCAAATCTGTTTAAGAGATGTGTCTAAAGGGATAGTCCTTACCTAGCATATGTTTGGTTATTTGCCTCTGTAAACCTGTTTCCATGGAGTGGTTCAGTCAGTGCCTGAACCTAAAAATGGGGCCCAGAAATGGTACGCTTTAGTCTGGTTTTATAGGGCCATTTTATAATGGAAAACCCCAAAATAGCGTACCCAACTTACTGGCCCACACTGAACCGCTTAGTGAAAAGGGGACCTATGTGACACTGCAATGGACTGACGACATCTCCATTGCATTTACCCGTCTTTAGATTGATGGATGGATGGAGAACCATCTTTTTCAAAGAAATGTGGGAGGGACAAACACTTAAATGACCATGATCGGAGATCACTCAATGAGTAGTAGAACTCACTGTAATTCTTTTAAGTGAAAGCTAAAAGTTTTCCACAACCACGAGGCAAAGACAATTAAAGTATTGGAGTTAAACAGCTGAAAAGCCCAATAAAATACACTCATCACTTAAGTTAATCAGAATAAATGGTTCAATTTGCTAGGGAGCAAAATTGGATTTTGGCTGTAACACATGACAAAGACTGGTCTGTTGAATCTAGATTCATCCTATACCAGAGTGATGGCCACATAAGCGCAAGAACAATGCAAGATGTAGTCATGCATCTATCATGCCTGTGCAAGTCAGAGGGGGCAGTATTATGATCTGGGATTGTTTCACTTAGTCAAGTCTAGTTTAGGAATGCTGTCTGCTCAAAAAAAAAAAAAAAAAAAATCAGCTAACTACATGAATATAAGAAATCACCTTCTTCCATCAATACATTTCCCTTCGCTGATAACACTGGGACATAAGATGATAATATCAGGATAATTTGGGTTCAAACTGTAAAATAGAGCTTAAAGGAGAGCAATCATTTTCACATATGATGTAGAGACTTATATGAAGAGAGCTATGCAGTAAAAATTCTGCTTTGTAACTTCATATTTTGAGGTGGCATGAGAAGAAGCAGTAGCACATGAGTTGTTGGGCTGAGTTAGCCATCTATCTTTAGCATTATGTTGGCAAAATCCTTGAAAATTCCATCAGAAAAACAGTGACATGCTCATTATCCAAAGCTATGGTTTCCAGAGGTAGCAAAAATAACATAAACAAGCCTTTAAGCCTTTAAGGTGCCATCATGTGAAAAGGCACAAGTTTATCAAGTTATAGATAAAGAGGGATGTACTTTGCTTTTCAGAAATGAGTGAATTTTCCCAAAGAAAGCCAGAAACCCAGTGCAACGACACAAAATTACGTTTTTGAGTTTACTGTCCCCTGTCACTGATTGGACATGTTGGGATTATACTGCATAACTAAAAATCTGGAGATGTGGTACAGTTTTCCAGGTTGGAAAAACATTTCAGAAACTGCTTTCTTCAAATGTACGAGTGACTAGCTATGTCTCATGCCAACAAAAAGAAGTGAAGGCAATCAGCCTTATGACACCCTGAGTCTGGAAATGTCAGAATATAAATGCCTTTTAATTTCTGTATTTCTTTATTTGACATATATTATTTATTTAATGTTGATTTAAAAAATTGTTTTATTTGTTTACTTAATCGGGGCACTACCCAAAACCCATGCATCAAATTAGTTTCGGAAACAGAAAAATCAAATATCTAAGCAAAATACCATCAATGCGAATGTCTATGGCAGGAGTTTTATGTTTACAAGAAAATAAACTGCACTTAATTTTTTAATTGAGTGCAAATAATTAGCTCAAACTTCCAGATGCAGTAAGACTACACCCCCTCCTGGACAAATGTTGTAATAACACAATCTGGTTTTCACATCACAAGCAGTAAACTACAGTATTTGTATTGTCACCTAGCTATAAGATACACATTTCATTTGATGATGCCAGTGTCATTAACAAGTATTAAGTATTTCAGATACCAAACAAAAACATTTCCAACAGACCATCAGAAGTAAGACTTGTACATATGTGCATTATTTATGTCACTTGTCACTGATCTCAATCCATGCCTTTAGGCTATTTTTTTTCTCACCTTGAGTGCAGTGCAGTGCATGACAGTACCGATCTTTGACTCGCGATTATCAGTTGGACACTACTCTTTATGATGCACTGATGGAGACAATGAGTGCTCCATATAGAGATTAACAATTCTCACTACATATTTGGACAGCACTACAAAAATAACAATCACAGAATGTAGCGGACCATATAGTAACGAATGGGGGATTTTGGACAAAGCCCTGGATTATCCACCAGAGTCCAGAACTCAGCTTCACTCATGATCTTTGGGATTTGCTGGAGAAAACCTTACACAGCGATCCGAGTCTTCCATCATTAATGCAAGAGCTTGTCATAAAGCTAATGCAACTCTAGATGGAATTAAGTTTTGTGACTTTGCATTAGGTTATCAAAATGATACCAAGGGGAATGCACACTGCATCCAAAGCATAAAGTGGTCCAACAAAATAGTGTATGACTTTTTTAATGATTATCTGCTCTGAAAAAAAAAGGTGTAGACAGCTGACAGTTTTGAGAGATTGGAGGTACAAACACTACAGAGCAGAGTCAGACTGCAGAGACAAAACTGCAAACACAGCAAAGTGGAATGAGATACCAGAGCGAACTCGACACTCAACCCAACTGCTTCTACACATTAACAGAAACTTATTAAATGTAATTAAAACACGAAAAAATGGGGAAAAATGTTGTGTGTACTGCATATAAAAATGAAAAAGTTTGACTTGCATGCCTTCATAACCACCTGAGCAACACAAGCCCTGGTTTTTTAGCTGATTGTCTGTATATCACTATATAAAGAAGGTAGCTTTTTTATTAATAAAAATTGCGGGTTTAAATATTCAGATTTGTGAATGGAGCCTTGAGGAAGGACTCGATCACCAGGATGAGGTCAAACATCGTGACACAGAATTGACATGCCAGTCTGAAGAAGTTATCACCTCCATTGACCCAACACCTAACTGTTGAATTATGAAAAATAAAAAGTTCAATGAAAAAGGGGGAAAAAAATCATCTGCTTTAACATATTCTAGAAGCATTATGTTTGATCACTCAGTGCAGCTAACCAGCCGACATTTAGTTAGCTAAACGTTGTTCCTTGGCCTTCAGTTACCAAGATAGTTTCTTACAATCTCTAATTGAATTTCTATCTTTAACAGCTCACATAGTATGATCCAGCCAAAACATGTTTGCTAAAATTTAACAAGTAGGTTATTACAGTTCTACAAGCACCTAAAACACACATTTCTAGCATGACACTTAGCAACCTCGTGAAGCGACAGAGGGCCCCGGTGTGTGGCTGCAGTAGACATTTAGACTGGACAAATACCCAAAAAAAAAAACACACGCACACAAGTACCTGTGAACAGAAAAAGGAACCTTGAATGCCGAGCTTGATACAAGTAGGACACTGAAGTTTGGCTTCCTTGCTGCAACCCTCAGTCTCACACTCCCTGCTGGCCTCGGTGCTCGCCATGCCTTCGTCTGCCGGAGGGGGGTGGAGCCGACGATGGAACAGCCAGCCAGCTTCGCCTCACAGCGCATGTGCGCTACGGCGCCGTCACGTTGCACAGCTCGGTCCAATCAACGGAAACTTTCCTAACAGAGATTTGTAAGATGGCGACTGCCGAACCGGTGAGTACCGTCTGTGAAGAACGTCTCAAAACATATGGGAAGGCTTCTTGCCTAAATTACAGTGAGAAGTATCACTAAAAGTTAATGCACACGCTTGGAAGAAATTTTATCAATTGTAGTTGACTGTTATTACGCCAACACGCGCTTGTTTAAGTAGTTTCAAATGTGTCTTCTGTGCCACGACCTAAAAGGGAGACGCTTGTGTGTGAGGAGATATCCCAACTTTCATGTTCACGTTAGAGCACAGCGACATGCTTTTAAATTCAGAAAACAAATGTTATTACTTCAACATTTGCAGCTTTATTTTTGTTGTGTTGCGGTGAAGGTATACACCACATAGGCACGTCTTCAAAACATTTAATTACCGGCTGTCAACGAAAATAAATATGGTGGAATAAATAATCATTGGAATTTTAGTGGTGTTCTGATAAAATTGTCAAAACTGGTTGATACTAATTTTCACTGACCTATATGATGCTATAATAGTTATTTCATTTATTTTGCTCAAGTTTTTGTTAACGTTAGAGAAAATATTTTTAAAATGAACGTTTTCTTTCCCAATTGTTTATTGTAAATTACATATGGTAAGATCCCCGCATAATGTAAGAATTGATTCAGAAGTTTATTTTTATAGTCATGTCATGGGAATAAGTAACGTTGTAGAAAGTTTGCTGTTGAGTTATCCAAGATGATCATGTTGTGAATTCTATTAAGTCCTCAGTGGGTTTTCTCCCATTACAAGTTTAATGCCTGCTGTTAGTTTGAGGTTTGCAAACACTCAGACTTCACATGCCTTTTGAAAAGCATTCCAGATGTTCACATTAGGCTTTTTTTTTTTTAATCTGGGAGTAAAATTTTGATATTAATACATTGCTTAAAATGAAAATAATTCCATAAATGTCTGTATTTGTACCATCATCAAAGATATTTCCCTTGTCAGGTCAACAGATGTTAATAAATTCATCAGCTGTGATGTAATCATGACAGGACTCTGAAAATCATTTTTGTTTTTTTCCTGGCAAGGAGACACTCCCTGACTTCTTTTTCTTTGTGGAGTATGTACTTCCTCATTCCGCTTTTATCATTTAGGAAACCAACCCTAGTCCTTCCCAACCTGATGAAGATGGAGAAGAGGAGACCGGACAGGAGATCGTGAGCCCCGAGGCTTACATCAAACATCCCCTTCAGAACAGGTCACTCTTTGAAATTTAAAAATCATATTGAAAAAGCAAGTTAGATTAAAGTAAGCATGAGAACACACACAATTGAATTTGCCACAACGGGGCCAACAATCACAGTAGAGATCAGTATCATCAATTACCTCAATGATTGTACGTACGATTGAACGTATGGTATTTTGCATTATTTATAAATGTGCATAATTTAAGTTTCATGTTTATTATGAAAAACAACTGATTTGAGGTATCTTAATAGAAAAATAAAAGTATATGTTTGATTGTGGCTTGAAATGTTTTTCATCCTGTTCAAGATTTCTTTTAAAGTAAATTGCTGTCATATGAAAATCTAAAAATTTTGATCATTAATGTGTCATTGACCATAGCTACTGGACATAAATTGTTTTTATACAAGACTCATTCCAATATCATTATGTCTAAGAATGACAGCAGTCAGCTACAACACTGAAAGAACACAGATTATGCCAGTACAGTGCAATTTCAAGTTGGGAAATCTTCACTTGAGGCATTAATGTGAGTATAATTGTGACGTGCAGTACAGTATGGCATATCAAGATAAAATAAAACACTTAAGTTTGACTTTTCATGTTGAAAGTGAGAAATCATTTGACTATTCACTTGAGCTCTGTGATCTCCAGAGGAAGTTGCAAAACCTCAATAGAGGCACAAAGTTGTTCTTTTTTTTTTTTTTCCCCAAAATCTCTTTTTTTAGGTTGAACCATGAAAAAATATATGCAAGATAAATTTTCTCAAATAAATTTGAATTTTTTGTTTTGTTTTTTTACAGCTAATTTACTGACACTCACCGCATTGTTTGCATTGTCAGATGTTAACGTGTTTTCCTGTTGTTAAATTATGTGCAGTCTGCTGGATTGCTTTTTTGTTCAACTGACCTGTGATCATCTGTGATGGTCTGATGGACTGTCCAAGATTATTGAGTGTTTTTCTATACTTCTGCACTCACTTAGCTTTCATGTCCCCCGCTGATTATGGATAAATAATTGCTGAATGATTTATGCATATTTGGATTCCACAAAGGCATTTAAGTCCAGAAGAGTCCAACAGAGAAGCCAAATTTAACAAAAATCAAATTAACCAGTAGCAAGTTTGATTTTAAAAACTTAAGTCAAGTTTCACAGTTTACTTGTGAGAATCAGCTGAAAGATTATGTTTTGATGGCTGAATAAACCCTAATCATTGATGATAAGGATGTTGAACAGTCATTAAAATCCATTCTTTTTTTCCCCACGATTACTTCAAAATTATTCAAGTAAAACATGAGTCTACTTTCTAGCTTGTATAAATTTCGTCATTCATATTTAATTTAAATACTCCTCAAGTGCTGAAAAGCACAGAAGGATCATGTGAAGGCTCATCAGAGATACTGTATAATATAAAGCCTGTAATCAGACATTTTCCTCTTTGGCATGCACGTTAACAAGTAAAGCTCACATGGTGCCATAAACCGCACAACTGACATACTGTGTCATATATTTGCCTACTGCAGTCTCCTGTGCATATTCAGTCCAACTAAAGGGAATTTAATTTGCATCATCTGTCTTATTCTGTTCTTTTTTTTGGTATTTAAGTGAACTGTGTACTGTCAATTAAAGGCACTCACTGTGAAACTGACAATTTAATTGCTTTATAACAGTCAATTTTCCTTTGTTTTCTTCAGCATAAACAGTTTCACGGAGTTGCTCATTTATTGGAGGGTTTAGTGTTGAATCAGCACGATACAGCATTCTAGTTGGAAAGGTCAAGAGTGTGATTGTATGATTACATTTGTAGTGGAAGTCACAGTTTATAAGGAGCCATTTTGCTGTGAGATCTTGTGGCTTTGATTACATTTGTTTATCTTATATTTGTGATTTATGCAAATAAATCTTTTTCTTTTTCCAACAGATGGTCTCTTTGGTTCTTCAAGAATGATAAGAGCAAGACATGGCAGGCCAACTTGCGGCTTATCTCTAAATTTGACACAGTTGAAGATTTCTGGGCGTAAGGAGCAATAAATATGTTGTTTGCAGTATTTTCTGTCAGATATTAAAAACATAAATTATATCTGATCACTGTCTCCTGAATACTGTTAAGACTGCAAGCACAGATGTTTTGTTATGTTGCAAACTATGTTTCAGTCTCTACAACCATATCCAGTTGTCAAGCAACCTCATGTCGGGCTGTGATTATTCCCTCTTTAAGGTATGTTTCAATTACTTACTATTCACAGAAGTCTGGAGTAAATGAGCAATTGCAGTCTGTAACTCTTAAGTTTCAGATTTTAGAACTTTTTTTTTGGCTCCATTATGTTGTAGTTTTGTTGTGAATTGGGACAGAAGTGTGTGCCCTGGTTCAGTTTTTAGGGTGGGGACATGGGAGTTGTGATTAAAGATGTCATTCAACTGCTTCAGTAGTTTTTATTAGTTGGTCACATTAGTAGAAGTGAATGGTTAGTAGCTACAGAGTCCCGCCAAAGTTTGATGAAGAAAAACCCTACAAAAATTGAAAGAATAAAATTGCAATTTAGACCAGGTCAGTGTTTGAAAAAGAGTCACGGAACACAAGAAAAGCAAGCAATCACTTGCTGTGTCCTTGGTGATTTTGGAAAGAGAAAGAAAAGTAGTGATCGAAATATCAGAAGATGCTTTGAATGATGACATTTGTAGGAAGGGTTTACTCGTGAAAATTAATGGCTTGTTTCTCAAATAAGGAAAAGACCAAACTCACAAGGCTTTTTCACGCTTTGACCAGATCACACTAGACAACTTTATGTCTCAACAAACTATATAATGGAATTTGAGCGGTGATATACGGTAGATGCATAAATCCAAGTTAGAATTTCCCAATGCAGATGTGATATTTTTAACTTCTAAGTCCTGCTTATTTGGAAATATAAGGCCAACGGTTGCCACGGACCAGATGTTTAGATTTGACTTTCACATCAATACGCTCAATACTGAAAACAAATTTAGGGGGGAAGTGTTGTGGCTCTGAAATGGGAATTAAACAGGATAATGCATTTATAATCAAGCAGGCCATGGTCACAAAATAAGAAACAAAAGACATCACTACCTAGCACTAACCTCTTGGATAGATATGATCACAACTTGCCATTACTTAAAGCACATTCCACTGGGCCAGGGATTGTCAAAACAGAGATGAGCAGGTCAGACTGAAGTTAATAAAGCAGATGATGTAGAGGACTGCAGTGTTACTCTGTACACAAAAGAGCCAGCCACACAAGCATAAATCTTTATGACAGAGGTATTCGGCTCGGCTGTAATAGACACTAAAGGTACCCAGACAGAGTGTGTACAAGAATGACTGTCCCAGTAAAGATTTCACTGCTTCTGAGCAAGAGCAGGAACCATGCTAAATACAAAAAGGGACAATGTAGTGATGTTCAGTTCATCCGTGAAACTTGACAACTCTGGTCACGACTGCTATTATAAGCAATAATGGCCAAACATACAAGATGATTATCATGTCTGATGATCAAAATAAAGGATTGGTGAAGTTGGTGTGAAAAAGAAATACTGACAATCTCAGAAAACAGATGAGAGGTTTCTGTAGAGGCCTGGCAATTAAGATAAAGAACATAGTGTTGTTCTGCAAAGAATTATTAAATGTGAAAACTGTCAGACATACAGCAGGACCAAACCAAAGCTAGCTATTGCCCTTCCACAGTACGATAAAATTGTAGCATTAGATGTGTATGAGCTTCTACCAGGCGTGTGATCCGTCCACAGCATCAGTTTACACCATTCAGTGCAGAAATAATCCTGACTACAAAGAATCCTTCTAAATGTTCAGAAAGTTTGTCTAAAGTCTGTCTAAAGAGAGTTCAACCACAAGTCCTTCACACAGAGATAAAATATGAAGTATGCTTCAAAAGAGTGGATTGGCTTGAATGGAAAAGAGCGGGAGTTGTCATTGAGGAAGATGGTTCAGTGGGGTTTGTTGGACATAGAGGAACATTGATTCTGGAGATAGTGACATAAATGTGAATAGACAGGAGATTTCAGGTGCCACTGACAGCTGGGAAGATAGAGAAATTGAGTGAGTTTCTCACATGGGTGCTGCGTGAAGGAAGACTTGGTGGCTAAAGGTTTTGAGCAGCCAGATGTGTCAAATTTACCAGAGGATGCACCTATCTGTGTTTCAGTGTCTCTTTGGTTATTTGTTGCTATAATCTATCAAAGATAATGATCATATGATTCTGTGGATAAAAAGCCAGCTTTTCTACAAGGAGTAGGACTACCATGTGACATTTACACCACGCTTCCTTCTGAAGATGTCAAGGGACATTATGGAAGCTCAGAAAGTGTGTATGGTTTGGCATACACATCATTGTGTCAGTACAACAGGCTGTAAGTGGTCCAGCTGTTTTTTTCCAGCTAGATGCACAGTACAACTCCTGCAGCCTATATAAATATGTTCTTTACACACTGTTCAACAACACTCACCTCTCACCATGGGAGCTCATGTCCAAGGATGGGCAGATTCTTTGAATTTCAATCTAGATGACTTGTTTGATGCAAGCACTTTAGTATCAAGCAAGAAAAGTTGAACTCTGCACAAAATCCATGAAACAAACAGAATTAGTGGGAAAACTGTCAAGTTTATGAAGTTTGGAGTTGGATTATGGCAATTGTTAAAAATATTTTGCCACTGCATTTTATTAGTAAGATTTTATTAGTTTATAACAGTATCTTCACTTTTTGATGCTGTTCAATCCTGCCCGCAGGACCTTTAACTACATTTGACAGAAGCTGAGCAGCCAATAATTGTTCTGTTTCTGATGTTGGCAGTAATTGGAAAAAGTAGTAATCTAATAGTTCCTTTCAGGATAATTTACTAAAAATTCAAGAAAACAGTGTTATTTGTCAAAATTGTTGTCTAAAACTAGAAGGTATGCTTTAAATTGAAAATATAGTCTACACTTAAACACAAACACAACCATTACTGCCTTCTAAAAGACATTTACCATCATCACAGAGTAGATGTTGAGCTATAGCTCCCACTCCTATTTGAGTTAGAAACATGTTCTTCTTCAAGCACAGTGAAAATAATGTCAAAACTTTCCTCTTAGAATCTGTTGTAAAATTTTACTTTACTTGCTTTCAGTGTGTGTTGATATTTGGACTGTCCTACAGGATGGCATTGAACCCATGTGGGAGGATGAGAGGAATAAACGCGGTGGACGCTGGCTGATCACACTCACCAAGCAGCAAAGGAGATCAGACCTGGACCGCTTCTGGCTGGAAACTGTAGGTTTAGCTACAGCCGCTGCTCTTTGCAGCGTGTGAGTAACTGGATGCTCTTTTCATCCAGTTACTCACCAAAAACTAACAATCATCTATATAACCTCTCCCTGAAAGTGTGCATTGATTACCTGCCAGCAAACATAATTAGAAATAGTACTTCATCATCAGGCTTGTTGCCTGTAGAAATGGTTGATTACATCCTTTCATACCCTTGGGGCACAGATCAGATGGTTTTATTGCTGTTGCCATCTGTTTTCTCTGTTACCACAGACAACCTGCCATCAGCTTGACTGTGTGTTGAGCTCATGGTGAAAGATCAGAGCCCTGTCAAATGAAAGTAATAAACAGTGTGCTTGCTTGCTACTGAGCCTTTGTTGTGGCAAGATCTCATGTTGCTTTAGGTCACTGACAGTGATGCACAGACATTCACCAAACTATTGTGTTTCATTGCTAAGTAAACAGGACGTACTGTACAGGCACTACTCTAACCACTGGGGAGAGAGCTTGTTTTTCTAAGAGTGTGATTCATGCTAATGGTTTTATCATGTTTTGAAATTTAAACGAAACATTTTTGTTTTTGTGGAGTACTTAGGGAGGATTTCATAGAAATAAATAGCACAGATTCAGAATAGGCAAGTTTGTGTCATGTATACCGCATATTAAAAGTTCTTTGAGGGGAAAAAGTTGTAAATACAAGTTCATTAGGTGGTACAAAGTTTTTTTTAAAGGCCTTAACAATGTGGAGAAGGAAATTAAACTTTAGACTTGTATCTACTGATGTTTGTTATGTTAAAACAATAAATACTGACAGTTGAAGTTTATTTAACAGGTGGTGCAGTAGATAGTTGGAAGAATGAGCCTTTTTATGGTCAGTGTGTGAGGACAGTACAATGACATGTCCATCTGTTTTGCAGTAGTGAGCTGTTGCACAATGAAATGTATAACTTTCTGACAGCAGAGCCGAGTGAGTCTGTTGGAGCATGATCTCCTGTGTCTTGGCTGTGAGTCATGGAGGGAGTGGGAGGCATTGTCCAACATGGAGAGCAGTTTATTGAGTGACCTTTTGTGCTTCACTGACTCATACTCATCCAGGTTCTGTCCAAATATTTAGCTAGTTTTTATGAGTGAGGTCATTGGGCTGGGTGGCATCTCTGGCACTGATGCTGCTCCCCCAGCAGACCACAACACAGCATACGGTACTACTGCTGAGTCTCTTCATCCCTTCCTTGTACACAAGCACAGGGCCCGTTGTTCAGGAGTACACCTGCCACTACTGCACTGCCACTTGAACTTCCTCACCCATGATATAGATGGGTTTGATCTTCAGCATCCTTACAGACGTAAGCTAAAAGGAATTGATTCAGACATTAAGTTAAAAGAGGTTTTGCAGAGATCTCAACTGAAACTTATCTTGTATTATAAGACTGAAAGGAGGTTAAGATGGAGCCTGATACTTCTAACTTGTTGCAGCAGGGAACAGCACCCTAGTTTTTTAATACCCATGCATTTCTATATAATCTTCAAGAATAAATAAAAACATGACATCCTTTTGTATTATTGACTGCAGGCAGGAGACTCTTTCTACTGAAATACATCTGATTTCCAAGGCTTATATTTAATATGGTTCCACACTATCCATAAAAATGTGTAGATATCAAGGCAGGGCTTTAAATCAGGGCCAATGATGGCAAATATTTAACTCAAGTCTTGCATCTTCCTGATGGGCCTTTAACACAAAACACATTGGTGTGATTCTCGCCTGTTTGTTGTCATAGCAATTGAATAATAGAAATAATACTTAGTGATTAAAGTCTGCGCATGCAGAAATTCTTGTCAGCAAAATAAATACTACTCAAAAATAATTGGGGAAACTAAGACCTTTTTTAACAAATATGTCTCAGCATAACATTCTGCCTTCTTAAAACTTAAATTGAGAGTAGAACCATGTCAGTGGCTTCCTACTTTATGACAAAGAAGAGCTTTTTCTCACTGTTTTTCTGTCACTGAAGTGGTGTCTCATGGCAATAGATGTTTATTGCTTTCCCCAGCTCCTGTGCTTAGTCGGAGAGGCTTTTGATGACTACAGCGACGACGTGTGCGGCGCTGTGGTCAACATCCGCAACAAAGGAGATAAAATAGCCGTCTGGACATCCGACTATGAGAACCGGGAGGCTGTAACACACATAGGGTGAGACGCATCCTCATATTTAAACTTGATGATGGGCTTTGTAAGTAAGCGTATTGCATTCACTTGAAAAATAAAAAAGCTTTAGTTTCTTTAATTTGCAACATAATTATCCTGATTTTTGATTTTAAAAAACCAGGAAAAAGATTATATAACTAAAACAGAATCTTTTGGAACAGTAAACATAAGGTAATAAGTCTCATCAGGATATTGTAGATAAATTAAAACCAAAACTCTTTAATGGTATCTTTGTATATATGGCAGGAGTATTTACCGATGTCTCAATCCCAAAACAAAGTAAAAACTGGTAAGCAATCGAGACATGTTGGTTTATGTTCAATTAAGGTCTGAAGAGGGAACAAAGCCTTTAATATTTAAAAATTATATTGGTAATATAGAATAGCATAGCAGGAACTATTGTTTTTTTAAATAAAATATTCTTAAAGAAAAAATACGTGGGCAATTAAAAAAGAATAAGCAAAGAAAGATGAAAAAAATGGCAGAAATGAAAAAAAAACAAAAACCCAAACCTTTTTCCATTTTCCAACTCAATGTAGTGTGCCTTTGTATCTTTGTGCACTATCTTAAATATTTTTTTTCCCCTTTTTTTAACAGGAGAGTTTACAAGGAGCGCTTGGGGCTTCCCATGAAGATGATTATTGGTTACCAGTCTCACGCAGACACAGCTACCAAAAGTGGGTCAACCACCAAGAACAAGTTTGTCGTTTGAGAAATATTCTCTGTGCCTCTTTTCATTTACTTGTCTTATTTGTTGTTGGTGCGTAAGTTTACTTTGCTGCAAAGACTCTGCGAATGCAATCTGGAGGAAGAACCCACAAATCCAGACTACTCTTCAAAATTTTCATTATCAGCCCAGGACTTTTAAAACGGGAAAGAAAACCAAAAGAAAAAGAAAAAAAACAGGAAAAAAAAAAAACACAAAATATGGAAAATAGATGACCACAAAACTTCCAAGACACTAACAAGAGAAGGTATTGGTTTAGCATAATATTTAAGAGTGTTTTGCACTCTATTAAATAAATTCTGTTGGTTCTGTTTATTTTCATTTTTTTGAATGGCAGGGAATCCTGAATGCAAAAACTGTTTATTTCTCACATTTTTATACAGCATTGTTGGTGTGCTGTAGTCCTTAAAAACATGAAACACTTAATTTATTTCTTTAATTTGCCTGCATATTATTACATTTGTGTTACGCTTTTATTGCCTTGAACTGTTGCACGTAATCAATCTTTTAAAGTATTTCATGACTTGTATTCATTTGAGTGTTAATATAATTAAAACACTGGTTTTGCAATTATTACCTGTGAAATTGTGGAGTTCCTTTTTGACCTCCAAATGAAACATTTTTTGTTTTAAATTATTTGAAACTAAACTTATTGTGGTGCTGTTCTTTCAAAATTTGACATAAGGTTTATTTACATCCATAGCCATCATGAACTGTTTTTGACCTGCTTAAGGCTTTACTCAAAATATTGTAAACAGCATCTTGGCATTAAAGTCGCTCTATGTAGATATACCACCTCTGACCACACAGGGGCAGCACATTGCAAGAAAGTTCATGAGTCAGTTTGACATAAGACAGTGAATTGTACCTCTAGAAATACAAAAAGGTATTACAAGAAGTGTTGGATCATCTCCAGTCTAGCACAGTATTGTCAGTGGCTCTTTTGTAAATAAAGCAGATCAGTACACCCCCATCTGGTCAGAAGTGGTATTTCTATATAGAGTGGCTTTAACATGAATGTGATCAAATGTTGAATAAGGAATAATTAAGCGATTTGAAGTATTTCAGATACTAGAAATTTCTCTACATCTTTAGGAGGTCTGGTGAGTCACGACCACAATGGCTATGGGGGCAACAAAAAAAAAAAAAGTTGCATATAGACAGTTATACTTGAGGGTGACTCCAAATAATACTCTTGTTTGTAAGTGTGAATTTTTTGTGTAGAGGAACATGATGTCACACATAAAGGTATGTAATAGCAATGTGGATGGAGTATATTATATGCACCTCGTAAACAGAAGAGTACAGTTAAATGGTTGAATATTGCTGTTTAACTGTAAATATTGCTATTGGCAGGCAGGAAGCTGTTCCATGTTTAAACCCTGAAGGAAGAATGCAAAATAACCCTGCAATGATTCTGAAGGAAACTTAAATCATGTAAAAGTGCCACATTTAAACCCTTTCAACATCATCCAATCACCCTGAGATCTCTTAAAATGTCACTATGATGAGAATTCTTAAAGAAAAGGTTACTTTGGATAATGTGATGAGCCTTCTCAGTTCATCGGAATCAGAGCAGCTTTAAAAATGTCACCATAGATGACAAATGTCATCTCATTGTCATGGCTTGGCCGTCTGCAGGCCAGCAGGCGAAACTTGCTCTGTACAACTAGATCCATTTTGGTGGAAAGCACTGTAGGCTGCTGTCTTAGATGTTCACTCCTAAATACGATGAATAACCTTTGAAGGGGTCATATCTGAAATGTTATAATTACTACCATCTCACATGGTGGCTTTGAAAATAAAGTACCTGTCAAAGAACCTCTTTATGAATTGCACAATAAGATTGCTAAGTCTCAAAGATCCTATGTTGTAAGAACATTGCAAGATAGCTGTTTTACATGTGATGGAACAGAATTTCCTTATGAGGTCATGGTCTTAAAGTCTCCAACAGGAACTCAACCTTTAAAGGAGTTAGCACCACCTGATCACTTACTCTTGTTTCTGAAAATGTTTATTCGTTTGTCAGACTGAGAAAGGTTCAGAGGCAATCCAGTTACCAAAAAAAAAAAAAAAAAAAGATGGCTAGATGTTTCCCTGTGGGGATCCTTTGGTAGTATAGATTAGTATGTTAAATGTCGAGTATATTTTTACATTGACTTCTCATCTTTTCTTCAGGGAATGAGCATCTGTAAACCAGACACATTCTCAAAAATAAATAAGCTGTAATGAGGTTGTATCAAAAGGTGCTTTAATTTTTGTTTTTTAGGATGCTTTGATGTTGCTTCTGGCTCAGTTTTGGAAGGGGGAAAGGGGAGGCGATATTGATAGCCTTGAGTGCTCAAATTACTGCTGGCACAAATGTCCATTTCCACATCTTTTCTACTTATTCCCTTGACCCTTTTTTCCCCTCCAAGTTTCTTATCTACCTTCTGCTTGGTATTGTTATCACTTATAATTGAATTGACAAATATTTTATCATCCCTACAGGGAAATTATAGAGTTGCTGTATAAATAACTGAGGAAACATAAGTCCAAGTACAAATTCAACAAACATAAGAATAATAAGAATCGGTTTTGAAATTGCTGATAGAGACATATTTGAAATCTTTAGTCATCCTCATAGATGCACTGGACTGTTGTATTTGTAGCCTGGCAACATCTAAGCTGATGATGTCATCAGTTCAGTAGATAAGCCCTCTTGATAGATAACATGGATGGACAGTTAACAGCTTGGTATCTTAGGTGCAGAGATGCTCCTTCATAGTGACGTGGACATATCCAGGAAGACGACAACTTCTTTAAACAAGTTATGGAATGCCCCATCTTTTACTCCTCAGCTCTCTCTGTTGTCTTTGTCTGCCTATTGCCTGACAATGATATAAGACAATGATGTGTCCCCACAGTCATGTCTCAATGAAATGTAAAACACTCCTGCTATATCCTCATCAGTGCTTCAAAATTTTCCATTTTCTTTGCCAGTAATTTCCTCATGACAGTCAAAGGAAGAAATTCCTTCTCTGGCACTCCTTTTTGCTCCCGTTGTACATCCTCAACATGTCTTCTTCAGTTCGTCTAGATTTCTGATCTTATTCCAAGCATTACCTGGGCTTTGCGAAACCCCAATAGCTGATCTCATGTGTGCACAACTTTCTGTTGTCATGGTTACTCTTCATAACAGATATCAAAAAGTTGAAAATTTACTGGCAGAAATCTCATAAGCAGCAGAGAAAAACATTTCAAACATTATTGTATTAAAGGTGAAAAGCTCAGTGGAAAATGTGAAGAAGATACAAAGAAAGACAGAGTGTGACCAAAGCGTATTCTAGTTTTACCTGTTTAGTTTTCCACAGGTTCAGTTAGATAATATAAAGGTCTCAGACATATAAAGTAAACAAGATGACACCGGCTGTACTATGGACACACAGCAATGAAAGTATGATTTTGAGTTTTTTCATTGTGGGTTGTTGAGTGTGATCAATGGGAAAAAAATATTAACCAAAAATAAAAAGTACAACAAAAACAAATTTTCATAAATAAAGAACTTTAAATATTTTCTATGGCAGCGGCAGATCGACCAAAAAATGATCAAACTGTTCAAGACAGGTGCAAAAAAAAAAATAGTCACAAATTTCACCCTCCAAATTAAGTAAGACACATCTTTTAACATTTTCATAACCCCTTATAGTTCTGTTATTCATATGAAGGAGAAAGTATTTGTAACACCTCTTCACTGAAATTTGCAATTGTGCTGCCACCTGGAAAGCTGAGGCTTAAAATAAAGTCTGCTTCAGTGCAGTCTTGAGAAGTACTGCGTTTATTACAGAAATGTATTATTTTGATTCTTCTGTGAATAGTAATAAAAGAAATGTCCCAGACAGGGCAGATAGGGAACCACAAGTCTACTTACGCAGTCACTTTATAAGGTTACAGACTAACCATGTCAGCAATAAATCCAGTCATTGTGGCAAACTGATTTGAACACATTTCTCTCAGTCTCCAGATGGCTCCGGCAGCCCCAGGCACTTCTTATTTACCAATCAGAGGCACTTATCAAAATCCCAAATCCCCCAGTGTGAGATGATCTGTCCCATGAATTGTCTCCACAGCAGAGCATCCCTGTCTTCTGCATCGTCCTCTGTCACACAACCAACTGCATATCCTCTTTCACCACATCCAGAAATCTCCTCTTCTGTCTTTCCCCTTTTTTTCCTGCCTGCTAGCTCCATCTCCATCGGTCTGTGAATGTATTCACCATTTCCTGTCTTTATGTGTCCAAACCATCTGAATCTTGCTTGTCTTGCTTGATCTCAAAAGTGTCTAACTCTGGATGTTCTCCTGATGTGTAAATCTGAACCATGTTGGACCAGCTGCAGTTTTACACAGTTCCCTGTAGGTTATGGACAGCTCCTATCTTTTTTCAAACTCAACAAAACCCATAAAGACTAAATCACTGATTTATCAGTATCAGTCTCCCTTTTTCAACTCGTCAGTGTTCACTTCTTTTCATAACAGCTGGTTTTATGGGGTGGACTGAACCACTTAACGCCTCCCCACTTCCATCTTCTGCCTTATTTGAGACTGATGAAACACCTTTAAGCTATAAAATAAAGATAAAAATGATCCTTGTTAACAATCCTAGGAGCAAATTATTTCCATTCCAGAGCACGCACACAAAACAACTGAGCTCTGACAATAAAAATACCTCGGTTATAAAAAAAAAAGAAATTACACTTGCATTTCCCATAGTTCCAATTAGCATTTGGTACTGTTTCCTATTTTGAGCATAATCATGCATTGTGGACATTTCAAAGGTTATTAAAACACCGCACAACAGCCTAAATCAGAAATAGTTGAGATGATACGGAAAATGCAATGCAATTCAAGGAATACGGCGGAATTTCAATGCATAAATGAAAAGGGCACAAGCCCGGGCTGGACTTCTCATCACTAATCCTCACTGTATGGAGCTGAGAGGCCATTATTCATCAATAACTGAAATAACCATGTGGTCAAATAGATTACTCGACTGGGGCCGAGAACTTCAAAAAAGTTCTCCTCTCCTGAGGCACACCTAAAAATCATATTTGCTGGAAGAATGTGGTTGTATTATTGTAGATTATGTATCTATCTGGAGAGAGTATATCTGTCTGTGCCGTAGCTGTAGTAGGTGTCAATATAATAATTTTGACCATTACATGTTATATATAGGATATGCAAACTTTTCAACTTAAGGCAGTAAACATATTCATCCATGTGATGTCTGTCGGGTTTACAGACACCAGTTTGGAGCCTGTGTCCTTCGGGCTTTCACGTCAAAACTTAGTGATTTAAAAGCTTGGTGCTGCGTGAATCAGACACATCACTACTGCTTCTGGCTTTGATGGTAGAATCTCCCAATTCAGAAGAACAGAGGAATAATAAAAAGCTAGGCAGCCACACCAGCTGAAAATGTGTTTGCAGAGAGGTAAGGAGTGAAATTTAAACCCATCAGCAAAAGCGTAACACATCAGAAAGCAACTTTCTTCATTTATTTTCACAGCTGTCGAAGCTTTTGTGATGTGATTCTCTGGAGTGGGTGCATCGCAGGTTGAGGATTTCCCAAACTTCATCAAAGAAATGCTCCATATGGTGCATGTTTCCACCTGCCATATTCACGCTTCCAAATTGTATTTTTTTTTTTTTTAACAGTTGACAGATCAAAGAAAATGGACATTTGTATAGCTGCTATAGCCAGTTTACTATCCTGTAGATAACTCATCATTTTCAACGGATCACATTAAGGATCAGGCTTTGGGGTTTTTTACATTTATTTTTTTATTGATCAGAACTCTAAACACCAGTTTGAGTTAGTCTCTTGACAGTAAGCATAGAAGAAACATCAAGATACCCCCATGTGAGCTCACAGTGCAGGACAGGATTGATTTAAACACTTATTGATCAACTTGAAGTTGAACACCAGGTTATTTCTCTCAACTGTGAGATCCAAGGGTTTCAATGCTCTTTGGTCCCACTCTTATGTTTTTTGTTAGCTTTCAGTCTCTCTTTCAAGAAGCATTTATATTACATTTCGAAGTGAAAGTTTGACATTGTGGTTGTTTACATTGAATCTAACGGACACTGCTGTGAAGAGAAAGGAAAGTGAAAATATCTGTTTTTAAGGACCATTTTCTGTAAGTTAAGCTAATGGAGTCCAAGCATTACCCTTCATGTAGTGTGTGTCTGTTTAATCACTACAAACGACTTTACCCTTTTCTTCTCCCCTTTGCTAATTGAAAAAGTGACATTTAGTTTACATCACATTAATTAACACCACGAGCGTATCTTTCCAACAACAGCCGTCTTCAGGACCCACATGCTGCTGATCATCTATCTTATCGGGTGGGTAATTGCAGCTAATTGCATTCACCTGGCGTAGCAGGTGTCAATTAGTCCCGTTTTAGATGGCTGAAATAAAAAAATAAAAATTAAAAAAAAAAAACAGCAGGGCTGTGAAGCTGCAGATGGAAAGCCAAATCTACAAAGAGTTGAAAAGACAAAAAAAAAAAGAAAAAACCTAAAGGTTATTTTCCCTTTAAAGTAGATGGTCAGTCAATTAATTTGAACAATTTCCAAACAGAAAATACCCAATCAATAGAGTTCCTCATTAATTTGAGCCTTGCATTCATTTCACTTTCAAAGGCGAGGTCACAACTGGCAGAGTTCACTCGAACCGAAGATAATTAGCACAGCCTCTTGTGAAGTTTCATGGTGTTTGCACCAGCAGTTACGGATTAAATTGGCTGGTAACAATAACCTCCCTGTGCTCGCTGCATCATTCATCTGTTACAAACGAGCTCATGAGATTCCGCAGTCACATTTTAGCTGTCATCTGATTTCACTGATGTGAATTTTTTAACAGACCTTCACAACACGCTTTGTCCCACCCACAGTCTGCTGATGTAACAGTGGCAGCGATGTGCTTCCTGCTGTAAAGGACGTACAGTCATGTACTGCAAACTCTTTTTAGAACATTACCTTTAAAAATGTCTTTCCAAGTGGTACTTGGTTCCTTTGAGTCTCTTCTATCAGGCTGAGGGGGATGTGAGTGTGCATGCTGCTCCATGCAGTCGACCACAGAGCGAGTACATCCCAAACTCCTCTTTATGTTGCTCGAGTGTGTATGGCCTTCTTCCATTTTTAAACTTATTTCAGACCTATAGGGGCACGGAGCTTGAGGGTGAGAGCTGGGGTTAAGGCTAATCCAACTAAAGTTGGAGAAACACTTCTTATGTAAGCTCCCAGAGGAATTCAGAAAAGCCAACTTCATGTAGTTTTTTCAAACATATATACTGCATAGCACACGCTGAACGGTCAAGATGCATCTAATCATGATATGTCTCCATAAAACATCTGAACTTGTTTTTACAGGTCTCCAAAGTGAACTCTGAAATATGTAAATGAGTTTATGAGCTCTTTGGTACAGACATAAAATCTAAGTATGGTTTTAAACTCTAATATACAAATGAGTGTTCAAGAGCTTCATCCCACATCCACGGAATACTAATTCAGAGTGATGTACTTTATGTGGGTTCACTCAGCAAAATGACTCCACGGTGCCAAGTTAACACAGTGCTGCATTTTCAGTGTGCTGCTCATGCACCCAATTATGCCATTACAATAAAGTTAGGAATTATCTAACTAAGCGTGAGCGTGCCCATTGCAAAGACTTTGTCAACATTATTGCTGTTTATTTAGAGATTTGAAGATGTCACTGAGACTTCATAGTGGTCAGTCAAAACCGTGAAACCACTGGCAGGTGAAGTGAAGGATACTTCCGTAACAATAGCAGCTGTCATCAGTTGGGATATTTTTGGTAGCAAATTAAAAGTCCTGGAAGTTGATGTGTTGGAAGCCTGAAAAATGGACATAAAGGTACAATTAGCTACCAAAAATAGAGCAGGGAGATATACCTGGTGAACCAGTGAGAAGGAATAAAAAAAAGAAGCCTTAAGGCAAGTGAGGATGGACAGGTTTCAGAAAAGACAGTATCCTGCTTGCTGAGTTTGGTATTATATCACTACAGGCCAGTCAGAACCCATGCTGACCCTTTCTGACCTGTGTCCACTGCTAATAGAACCTGCCTACTATGTGCATGTAAGACTCAAAACAGAAGAAGGTGATCTGGTTGGATGAATCAGATGAATCCTCCTTGTTATGTGCAACAGAAGCAGGAGTCAGTACTGTAAGAAGAGAAAATTCAGTTCCTGGTCTTCGTGTGCGGATTACCAACCACCACAACTTTGTTGGAGACCCTTTTATATTATAAATGCAACCTTGGCTTTTTGTTTGTTTGTTTGTTTTATGAAGGAAGATAATAAAGACTAAAAGCAGCATAAAAGGGATTTGTTTTCATGTATATATACCATGTTTATGTGGTGACCTGTAGGCGCGGCTCCGGCACACAGCTGAGGACGCAGCTGCCACTAATTAACCACAGCAGTATAAAT
>JAOWBL010014803.1:0-37299 GCA_028564865.1 Zenarchopterus dispar | reverse complement strand
TAGATATATTTCTTGAAAGATGTTATGATTCACCATTCTGCCCTGTGTTTGACCTCTGATGATTATCTATGCTGGTTAAATATTCAGAGGTTTTTGATTTATTAAGCTTTTGATGTTTAAACCCAAGATGTTTCCTAACTCTCAAGTTATTTTTACATGTGCATCATTTAGCGTATCATATATATCTGTCTTGTCATGTTAGTTTTGCTTACCTGTGCCGCAGTCGTATCTTGGGCAGGGAACTCTTAGAATTCCATCTCAAGAGTTCCTATTTCCTGATTAAACAATAGCATTTACAGTTGAAGTTTACAATGGGTGGAAGATGCAAGAAAACCATTCTAACCTCTTTAACCACAGTTAAAGGAGTCCTATAGTGCTTATCTAAGCACCAAGCACTTTTATTACAAGTGTTTATGAAGGCTTCTTTATTTTCTTTCTCCTCTTTGCGTGGGGGGTGGGGGTGGGGTGACACAAACCAAATACTTTGCTTGAACATTACTTTGTGACAAGTTAGGAATAAGAACATGTTACATGAGCTCATGTTTGACAGCTGAACATTGACATAACACTTTAATTTGCATTGCAGTATAAAGCAAGAGTAAATGAGAAAAATAAAAATAAAATGGGAGCTGCAGCAGAGAGAGTTGTGAAATCTCAAGAGATCATGAATGCATTGGGGTATTGTTTCTGTAAGCTCATAACAACTTATCTGATGATGTCATAATAGATCACCTGTGTCAGAAGGTAACACATGGGAAGACTGAGTAGAAATACGGAAACTCACAGCCATTGGCTTCATATCTGGGGTTTAGAAACGCTCCTTCACAGTTAACTGTTGTTGACAATCACTGCAACCCCTCCCCCTTTTTTTCCTGAAACCAGGCACGGAGCTGTTGGACTCTGTCTTATTGCAGCCACATCTTTCTGAAACACATAGTACCTCATTCCTGACAGCCCCAATTTGTCTTTATAAGTGATCAAACCCTTCCGTTTTATCAGTGATCGCATATTCTCTATGACAACTCAGAAAAAAAATGTTCAAACTTTCTCCTCCCCACTGTTCTCTTTTATTCCTTCTTTAATGCCTCCCCTTCAACAAGTCTCTGCTTGGGCTTTAAAAAGCTCAATCAGCTACTCCCATATGTGAAAGTTTGACTGTTGTTATGGTTACTCATATAAACATTCACATCAACATCCAAAGGAGTGTAGGAGAATGTATCAAAATGTCTGCTACTTTATAACAATCATTTGCAGAAATTACATTTTAACTCTTTAGAAATATGTCATTAAAAAACACTTTGATCTTTATGTATAATCTTTCCATCTCGCCTCAAGCTTTCCTTTACTCCATAGTCTTTTCTTCATATCTGCTCTTCTCTCCACTCTATAAAAATTATAGCCACTTGCTCTCTGCAACAACCCTCTCATTCCTTTCTGCATTTTCTTCATTTCGCTTTTTTCCTTCACTTCTTTCTATTCTGTTATCTTTCACACAGCACTCGGTAGCTTAATTCAGGTGTATCTGAATTGACATTCGGGAGGCAGTGGGTCAGAAACCAGACTCCGTGGTGAGCTGGGCCACTCTGTGTCTTTTATTAGAAAATTTTAGAGATTCAATTTCCATGAGAAGATTGCAGTTTGAATTATGACCGTGATATATTCTGGTGCCACACCGCCGTTGTTCAGCTGCATTTGAATTTATTCAGGTTATTTTTTTATAACACTTTCAGTTCTATTTTGCCTCACGATGCCATAAGTTAGTAGAGAGAAATTTACAAAAATGAGAAAGAAATTGAGTGTGCAGGAGGATTTCTTTTCATTTGCAGGTAAAACAAAACTCCCTCATCTTTTTCCTTTTGTTTCCTTACTCCCAAATTGCCGAGCCACTGTTTTCTTTCCACATGTGAGCACTTAATCTGTTCCTCCATCAACGCAGCTCTCTGTTGTCATTCTTTGTAATTTTTTTTATCAGGAACTCCACTTAAAGCCGCCTATAAATTCAGTGCACACATCCATTTTACCCCAGCACAAATGGGTAACCACATCGGAAAATTGGCAAACAAACACACAAGTAAATACAAATGGAATTATGGAATAAGAAGTAATTTATCACAGCACAATCAAGAACAATGGGGACAAAACAAGCAAAGATGTACACAAAGTCAATCTGAAAAAAAAAAACAAAAAAAAAAAACTGTAATGCTAATGAAGGTGAAGTGATACAAAAAAATTTGACAAAGCAACATTCCATGGGAATATTTGCATGAATTATGGTCATAGAATTGAATAAGGGATGATTATTATTCTCTACTAGGTGTTGTATCTCTTTCTCCCAGGAGCTTCTTGGAGCAACTCACTGAACATTTGCTTGTTTCAAGGACAACAGAGCGTCTTTAGTAAACTTGCAACAGACCTGCCAACACTACAAGAGCATTAGCTGCCCTGAGCCCGCTCACCCGCGGTTGTAGGTATTAATCTCTGTTATAACTTGTGGCTCACAAACATTCCCAGTGAACTCCAAGCTCTGGACTGCTGCCTGTTCCAGAAGGTCTTGCCAGCATAGCTTCCCAGGTGCTCGTGCACATCTGAGTGAGGAGGCAGCTTTTGTTTCAGCTGGGGGGAGAGATGTGCAATGCTGTTGTCACGACCCCTTAATTTTCCTTGTAGTCCCAGATGTGCTCTCTGGGCATGACTTCCAGACAACTTTGAGCTGCTGTGGAGGAGCAAACGTCCTTGGGACGCTTATGGAGTAGAATTAATATGCTGCTACAAAGGTGTTTACTCCTTTTTTTTTTTTTTTTTAGGTGGCAGCGACTGTTACTCTGCAACATTTTCCTGCACCTGTGCTTTCCTTAATCACACTCTGGGATCATTTTATTTTTAAATACTTTTTTTTCTACTCAGCTGTCTCATCTTATTTTCTACCGAGTCGTTTGTTTTTGTCTAAGTGGAAAAGTTATAACTTACAGCTTTCAGCACCTAAACTAATCTGAAATAAACATAAAAATATGTGACTTTATTAATCAGCAAAGTCAGATACAGCCATTTGGAGAAAGTAGAATCTCTTTTAGTTCTAAAGTCCGACACAACAGGAAAATAACACAAATGAATAAATAAGTGCTTACCAACTTAGTGATACAGTAGTTTTCTGCTGATGATTTCAGTCTCTGAATCCCTTTGGATGTTTCATTAAAGCTTGCAGTCATCTGTCTTTATGTTCTGTGACAGGATTTTTTAACCAGGTTGAGATCTGTACTTTTTAGCTTACAGCAGCACTTTGATTATTCCCTCTTTCCTAGTTAAGTTGTACACTTGTTCGTGCGCACTGGACCATTGTCCAGTTGTATGACCCGATTTCAGTTGAGATTTGGTTGGAGAGACCTTCATACTTGACTCTAGATTACTTTACTATACAGAGGAGTTCATGGTGGATTCAGTGGCTGCACAGTGTTGAGTTGCAAAGGAAATCATCAAGCCTCTACCATGTGCTCGCTACTTTGTAAGTGGTGTCTGTGATCATACACTGTCTTAGGTTTTCACTTGAGGTAGCACTAAGAATTATGACCAAAGATCTCCATCCTTGTCTGCACAGATGATGTTCATGAAGTCTTTGGTTTGTCCAGATTTAATTTGACAAGTCTAAGCCATGCTGCCATGTTGTCTTCAGAGAGAAGAGATCATGCCCCAGCAGGTTGGTGGAATGATTACTCCTGAGAAGAAAGATGGCTTAGTGGTTAGCACTGTTGCCTCACAGCAAGAAAGTTAAGTAGTTCAACTCCTGGCAGGAGGCTTTCTCCGTGTTCTTCTCGTGCTTGTGTGGGTTTTCTCTGGGTATACCATTTTCCACCCACAGTCCAGGACTGGTGACCTGTCCAGGGTGTACCCCTGCCTCTTACCTGCAATGGGCTGGGATTGGCTCCAGCAGACCCCCCTGACCCAGTAATGGATTCAGTGGGTGTAGGCTTTCTGTTAACACACACCTGAATGTTTCAAAATGGTGAAAACTCACAAATTCTCTGCTTCTATAGAGGTGTTCAGAGGTGTTCATACTTACTGATGATCAGAAAACCTTTTTTTTTTTTTGCATGGGGTCATGCTCTGGGTCTCTCAAAAGCACCTCAAGACAATTTATTTATTGAAATAGATGCTATATAAATTTAATTTAATTTAATACATCTATGAATTTAGGAATACCCCCCAAAAAATGTAGTAAACAAACTAGAAAAATTATTAAATGCATTTTGTTTTATGTTTTATTTATATTGGAAACTTTGATTCAGCAGACAAACAAGAATCATTGATTTTTTTTTTTTTTTTTTTTTTTTTAAGCAAGCAATTGCTGTCAAGACCATGTTTATGAAACTTAATGAATTCCAAAATATTCACAGCTGAAATGGCTCATAACTCAAAATCTTATGATGATTGGATATTTCAGAATTTCTAAAAGAAATGTTGAGCTGCCACAACAGATTTAGACAGGTTTCATTTAATTAAGCTATATTCACAGTTTTCCAGAATTTCTTAGTTTAACAAGTAATGTAGATGTTTTTCTTTTAACAAAGTAGGCAAATGTTTGCTGTGCTTTTAATTGAAATGATAGAACAGAAATTGCATTTGTAATTTATTTTAAATGGATACTATGGACGCCCTGATTTTTGAAGGACTGTCGTAGATGTTTACTTTTGATGGAGTACTTGGCAGCTCAGATGATGAAGAGACAGATGGTTTCTGATATTATTGACCATGTCTGAGCAATTATGCTGCCACCGTTGACCTCATTAGCACACAGATTTGTCCATTCATCACCCCCAGGGCAGAGTAATGAACCGCTTTGACAGCAAATATTCCTTACTGCTGACCAAAATAGATAAAAGTAGCATCAGCAGCAGAATTACAGGTGATTTCCTTTTATTTAGGTCAGATGTACTGCTCCCAAGTCTGCTTGGATAACAGTCACTGGGACATTAAAAAAAAAAGTGTAAAAGAGTGTAATAATTTAATGAATCATGATTCCTGTTCTTGTTGTTGGAGATTCAAAAGGATCTTAAATGCATTTTGACTGCCAGACCTACATTAATGATGAACACAACTTTAATGTAGTAATATAATTGTGCTGTTCATCCCATTAGAGAAATCAAGACAACTTAGTATGACACTGCATGCTCTACTAAAAGACAAGTGTACTACAATACTCAGCTCTGTGAAGCATTTCAGACTGTCAGCTTTGTGTCTTTGTTCTCACTAAAAAGCACTACTGTGTGCACTTTTGTTTGGTAAATCATGCAGCTGCTCATAGAAATTTGAGAAAACCTCACCATGTCTCCAGGATGTTTTGTGAAATGTGCCTCCTTTGCCTAAGCGGGGGGAGATGGAGGCTCCAGTGTGACAGAGGCCTTTCTGTGCTGAGGCTCAGATGAGCACGGCAGTCGTTGGGGAAAAGGTCAGGGGATTTTGTTGATATTCTGCAGCCGTGCACTTTTTGGCGGGGCACTTGACGGCGCAGCGGGCACTCGAGCTTGAAATGATGTTGCTTCCTCCGGCCAGGAGGCTACGACTCCCATGCCACACAGCATATGCAGGGCGCCATAAATCCTGCGGTGTAAATAAAGACCTGTTTCGCTCCACCACATCTCACTCCTTCTGTGTCCTCCTTTTTTTGGGGGAAATATTGTCCTTTCTCTTTCAATTTTACTCTCCCCCTCATTTTTCTTTCTTGTTTACACTTGATTATCTCTTCCTGCCTTTTCATTTCCTTTTGCTTTTTCTCCAGTGTAAACAAAGAAGTGGCTGCTGTAAAATGTTCCAGTTTTCTAAAAACTATATGTCCAGCAGACATATATTCTTATTTTGTCTTCGTTACCACCCATTCATCTGCGTGAGTCATTTCTCGAGAAAAGAAAAAACAGTGCCTTCTAGTCCCAGTTTGATTTTAACCCCAGCAGGAAATGGCAGAGGTTTATCCTTTGACGTGTTTTGAAAGCTGCTTACGGAGTTGGATCACCAACACAAATACAGTGAACCCTCTCTGATTACAGGCTTACATGTCCCCTGTCAGGCAGGTACAGGATTCAGCACCAGCAGCTATTCACTGCTATTTCAAAATGTCTTTACTGAAAACAAAATGTCTGCTTTGTGTAACCCAATAGTGTACAAAAAAGCATGTTTCACTAACACACCTCAGCATATTCAAGTAAAAAGCAACATTTTTACTTAAGGAACAATATTGATTTAAAATAGTAACATTTAGTGCTAATAGATACTTATAATGTGTAGTATGTAATATGCATGAGTGCAGAGATGATGCACATGATTTGATGCTTCGTAAGGAAAAAGTGCATTAATTACCTAACACTCTATTCATAAGAACAGGTTCAGTAAATAGAGAAAAGTGAAGAACATAATGGATATTTGCCATACTATCATACTATTGTCCAATAAAAAATGGATTTCCAATCAACAGGTTTGTGTTTTCGAACAGAATAAAATCCTTGCAGAACTAGTAAACAGATCTGGTGCTGAAAACAGTGACTCACCACTGTATTATGGTTATGTTTGATAAATAAAATGAACATGCACAGAGATGATTGAATTTCTGTCAGTTGAGATTTTATAAATACTAATCAAATGCCTTCCATCAGTGTTCAGTTGATTTCTCCTCATGATACTGAAATGCTGTTTTGGTTTGATTTGTTCTGGAGTATGATCATAGAAAATATTTAAAGTGAATCTCTGAATATAACCTGCTCCCGGACAGGCTATGGGTTCAGAGCAAGTTATCATGGCAACATAGCCAGCTTAAGAGAGAGAAATAGTTCAATTTACCTAATGTGGGCAGTGATAAGTACTTATGAGTAGTTGGTTTAACCCTGAGTAGTTAGGAGTCACAGTCCTCTCAGGTTTTTCAGATTTTTTTAAAGACTCTAAAAGAGCTCAGATTTCAGAAATTTCATTGTTGTTGGTGCAAACATTAGACTGAATATGTTTACATTGTCTCATTTTTGTAACAGTTTTTTACTTTGCGAGTACATTTTCTGTACCACAGAACAGTTGATATAAACACATTTTGCAACATGTTGCAAATGTGGTGCAATATCAAAATCCACCGTACAATATATGGTACCATTATCATTTTATTTTCCTTACATTTAAAGAGAAGGTCTTCCTTATTTGAGAAAAAGAATACAAAATCACATTTAATACACTTCACATGTATTAAAGAAGTCCTGTGTATAGTAAGGGTTTATTTGTGAAAGTCTACTGTGGCATATTGAGCTTTCACCCACTGAAAATCCTTTGGACTATTAAGAAACAACAGATGTAACAAAAGTAGCTCTGAGCTATTGAGCAGCTGAAATTATGTACGAATTGAATAGAACATAGACAGAATCGGAGTATTGCAAATGTATTTTTAGACAACTCACTGGCATGGAATGCATAATTGGGCAAATATGAAAAATCTAATTTTGTCTCACTAGACTTTTAAATTAAATGTAAGGTTAAATGGCTTACACGGGTTCAAATGAAATATTTAGATAAATTTCACATAGGGTCCCCTCTGCCCCGTCCCCCCTTTTTTTTTTCTTTTTGCTTTTGGGAAACAGGCCTATAATTACATTTCCAAGACTCCATCACAAAAGTGTCACACATTTTGAGCCTTTAAGGGATCTAAATAGAATCTAATTTTTGATTAAAAGTTTGATTTCACCATATTATAGCTGCCGGACCAAACAAACCAACTCCAGAGCTCCTAGACACAAATCTTGAGTTCATTAGTGCTACAAACGTACAGACGAGGACAAACACATACTCAAATGAGCTCATTTACACCGTCCTGTTCTAAAACAGCATCACAAATGTCATTGCCTTGTGTATGAGAAACAATAATTAACTCTGTTGTCGATTAATCTATTTCTGTTTTATGAAGGCAGCGGGAAATCTACTCTATTACACCATGGAGCTCCATTAAAAAGACGATTTTACTCATCAGCGACTCGAAGCTTTAATAGCTGATTTTCTATTATTTGTCATACCCATTAGCAATCTTGAAAGCCTGAGTGAAAGCTACTAATACGTAACCTGCAAATGAACCCAAAAGTCTTGGGAGCAGATCTGACTGTTATTCACGAATATACTCATTGTGATGTTATATAAAAAGTGATAGTAATTTTTTTTTACGTTATATGAAAAGTGATATAAAAAGTGATTGTTTTTTTTAATAATATTTAACTTTTAAAACTCTTACATTGGAACAGTGATGTGTTGCAAACCAGATGTCTTTTTAAATTCATATTGCTGTTGATTCTTAATTGAGAAATTTTCAGATGAAGTAATGTTTTAAAGCACTATAAAATCTAAACCCCATTTCTCTCTCACCTCCAAAATGCTGGTCAGTTGAAACCAAATTCTGATATTCACATAACCAAACATAGTTTGTGTCTAAGACCCACAATGTCATGCGTTTTGGGTTTTCCATGTCCTTCAGTGTTAAAGTTCAAATAAATTATGTCCAAAACTATTTTTCTCTGCATCTTCTTCCTCAGCCATTTCCCTCTACTTGGTGTTGATGAACAGCAGGTCACATGATGTCTTGCATGGTGTCGCAAAAGTAGTGTTAAAAAAGACTGTTTTCAGTAAGTAGACCTGTTTTTAGGATACAAACAGGTCTTGTGTTTGCAAGATACAAATACAAGAAAAAGAATGGGAAAAGGCTGAGCACTGAGGTATTTCATGTTTCCTGCTCATATCTGTGCAAGACATCAGTGACAAATATTGATGTAACTGTTGCATATTATTACATTTTGTATGTTGCTACTTTAAATATCATATCATATTTTGTATGTCCTCACCCACTTGTGCAATGTCAATATCACACTGTTATAATATATATAATATCACAATATTACCTATTCACATACCACTCCATCTGTAAAACAACAGCCATCTCCTCTGTACCTCATATTATTTCAAACTATTACCTTTTTATTTTATTTTCTTATCTTGGATCCCTGCTGTGTATGTACTTACATTTTGTATAATTTTATTGCATTTCTTTTGTTGTTATTAGTACTTCTATTTGAATTGAGTTGATCGGATCCACTCACCCAAAGCATTTCATTACTTTGTTGACTTTCAGTTAACTTGTATTAGACAAATAAAGGATCTTTATGTATCTATGCCTGTGAGTAGTGAAAAAGTCACTTTATGTCTTCAAGTTAAAGTAATGACTTTTATTTACTTAAGGAGGCTTATTGAGTTAAAAAAAAGAGTGGCCTTAGCATGAAAGACTGATGTCATATGTTTTTATACAATGCTTAAAACTATTTGTACAGACTGACCAAAGTGTGGAGCTTCATCTCCTTCTGCCTTTTAATTGTCAAGTTCTTAGAATTACACTTATTATGAAAGATGTGGCATATTAACAGCAGATTTGACTAATCCATAATGGATTTTGATAAAAGCACTGCAAATTTGAGATCTTTGTCTTGTTGAGGCATGCTAGTTTTGTTTTTCTTTTCTTTCTCTCCAGGTAACAATTCTTGGGGGTAAATAAATCAAGAAATAAATAAAAGAAAGGAAAAAAAAACAACCTTGTCATACATTTAATGTTACAGTCTGAATTTCAGGGATTTTTAAATCTGTGGCACAGATAAAAGCTAAGGGACAAAAATCCTTTAGCTTTTAGCATTTCTGACAGATTCTCACAGCAGAGCTTTCTTGGAAGCTTTAATATAGACTGTCATTTTTAAAGCACAAGCAAAGTAATGTTTTCTTAGAAATAAATATCTCACTATGAACAAGTGAATGATTCTGCTTGGGCGATAAGGCAGGCGTCTCCTGCTTTTAAGGTACAGATTTACACTCTTTATGTAAAACCATTTAACAACACCGAGTATGACAGAGATAGAATATAAGAGGTAGTAGGTTGAGATGTGACAAAATTGAATAAAGTGTACCACCAAGCAGCTGTTTCAGCTTTTCAAAGTTACTGAAAGTTACTGATTATTTGATTCCATCCAAATCAACAAATCGTCTATGTCTGGACTTTTGCATCTCAAGAGTCTTGAACTTTGAATAGTTTCTGGTGAATTATTGAGTATAACCTCTTTAGCCACTCTTCACCTTCACTGCTTGAGCTTTAAAACTTAGTTGTCTAGTTTGTGTGATACCCTTAAAGGAGGCATGAGATGATTGACAGTGGTTTAGTTTCTTAAAAACTCAAAAAGGTACTCAGGACTTACTTTATGTTAAAATATCAAAGAGAGAGGGTGCAAGATTTCAAACAAATCCTCAGATGCTTCCCTCTGACTTGAGTTGAAACCAGCTCCTCTCAAATCCATTCTGTCTCTACAGTAGAATGAATTTGTCTACTTAAGCACCGTAATCTTCACTTTTTCCTAGAGACACAGTAAATCATAAAAAATCGCTGTCTCAGTCCAAAACGTGAATCCAAAGGATGTTACAAGGCTGATGTGCGAGGGGTGGTTGTGTATGTGTGTGTCTGTGTTATTAGGCAGTTGAATTGAAACCTTTTCTGCACATCTAAAAGTACACTGATAATACTCTTATAATGAAAACTAGTTACATCCACGAACAAGATTAGTGGATACGAACACGCACCATTTCCCTGCAAGGTGCAGAGTTGTGTTTCAACAACTCTCCATTTCATTTTCCCCACAGATTTTCTGTTTTACCTTTCCATTCTTTTGCAGCATTTTCTGTACTTACTCATGCAGTTTTTTTTTTTGTTTGTTTGTTTTACGTGACTAAGATCTGCAGCAGGTAAAACGAGTTATGTTTAAATTTAGTCACGCAAAATCACAATGAAACTTAAGAGGAACAAGCTTTCCTCTTCCAGGACTGATTCACAAGTAGTTGGTCAAATATTCGAAATCTTTTCCAAAATTAAGTTTGACTTAATCAATCCTGTAATTAAACATTGACCAAAACCAAGTGGGGCTAGCTCCTGGGGATTTCCTGTATGTTTGAGCAGGAAAACATCTAAAACATGCAGGGCACAGTTCCCTGAGGAACAGGACTTAAGATCGCTGGCGTACACAGCGATTTCTATTTTACTTAGCAATGACTGAAGAAAAAATGTCTTTCATAGCTCACAGTGGACCACCACATCATTTAGACATGAAACTAAAGCCACAATCATTGAAAAAAATGAAGTCACACTTTTTTTTTTCAATCATTGAAATGATGATTTAGTGATGATTTAGATTTGAATGATTGATTTAGTCTAATGAACTGGCCTTTTTTTTTCACCTAGCAAGAACCCATGAAGAGGTAAGGTCCCTTCATTCATATTGTACAAAAGTACATAAACCACCAAGAGTGGTTTAGTTGGATAGCGAGGGTAGTCAGATCTCATCAGGGCTAACAAAACACATTTTGCGCTTCTTCATTTGAGAAGTGTGAATTAAGGTCAGACTTCCCCTCCGAGTCATTTTCTTGTACTTACTTGATAGCCCCACCCCTCCCCCACTCACTAATTATATTTGGTTTTAAGTAACCACAGTAATTTTGCAGAAACAATGCTGCGCTGACCCAGTACCTGACATAATTCATAATTAATACATACTGCTCCCCTCGTAATGAGCAACTGCCGTCAAGTAAAATACGCAGGGCTGTGAAAGTGTAAGTGTGATCATAGTGACATTGTTATGAGAAAATGCTGCTTTTTGCTTTTGGAGCACTCAGCTGTTTGAAAATAAAAAAGAAGTGTCAGTAAATCCTGTTGCTGCCAATATATATATATATATATATATATATATATATATATATATATATATATATATATATATATATATATATATCAGCAGATATATGATGAGCTTTAACAAAGCTGGCTCCACAAAGTCATGTTTCAGCTGCAGTAAAGTCACACAACCCTTTGAAATGCTATTTGGGCACTTCTATCCATATTCTTTTGTATAATTAAGCTAGTTATAAAGATAAAACAAGATATTTTATTTTAGCTAGCAACTGTAATGAGATGGTTCACTTTATATTCTAGTCCTAAGCAACACTGCTTCTTAATTCAAGTAGATATATTGCATAAAAAGTCAGGAAGTTCTGGATGTAGACTTTTCCAAAATTAGACGTTTTTGAGTTAAATAGGTATTCTAAATAAGGTGTATCCTGTTTCCATGAGGAGAAACTGTTATAGAACCAGACACCTCAACTTTACAATTCATGATGCCCATGAAGCCATGTATCTAAAACATTAAATACTGGCTATTTATATTTAAGGCTGCATGGTGGCTTAGTTGCTAGCACTGTTGCCTCACAGCAAGAAGGTTTCTGGTTCAATGCCCGGGCCTGGCAAGAGTCTTTCTGTGTAGTGTTTGCATGTTCTCTCTGGGTACTCCAGCTTCCTCCAAAAGTCCTAAAACATGTATATAAGGTTCATTGAGAAGTCTAAATTACCTATAGGTATGAGTGTGCATGGTTATTTGTTTCTATACGTGGCCCTGTGGTAGACTGGTGACCTGTTCAGTGTGTACCCCTACCTATGAGCTGGGATAGGCTCCAGCAGATCCCCATGACCCTGGACAGGAACTAACGGATATAGAAAATGGAGAGATGGATATTTATATTGACAAACTGCTAACACAACAGAGTATACAGTATTGTGTATCTGAGTGGATGGCTCCAAGATGGGTTTTACCAGTCAGTGCTGTAATCTCATGATGGTTTAAAACTATTTGGTTGAGTGCATCCTAGCAGAGAAGACGTCTTTTACGGAAGAAGGTAAAAACCCTGGCAGGACACAGCTACGTTGGATGGGGTAGATACAGGTGTTCGATTGTGCTAAAGGTGCTTCCCCAGAGTTATTGCATCTCTCTTCTTTAAACCCTCTGAATACCTCAGGTTTCTAAGCTAAATAATTACCCCTTCCCCATTCCCACTCCTGTAGCTGAATGTCAGCCACTACACAGAGTAACACACACCCCTGTATCCATGACTTTGCTGCAGTCAAGGTTGGACACACACTTCAAAGCCTTGGTCAAATTACTGTAAAATGAATTGTGATTGAATGTTAGCATGATTCCTTTAAACAAGTGCAAACACTGCTATCCAAACACTGGTTCAACTGAAGTAGGGATGCTTTATTTTAGTTTTAAGATTACCTTATTATGCTGAGCACAGGAGTGAAGTTGGTAATTATAGTTTAGTAGATAGAAGGAACTGTATATCAAATGCATATAAGGAGTGTATGCAATGGGAAGAGGCCTTTTATGTCTCTATAAATGATAAACACATTGTAAAGTGCTCCTGTAGAACCTAAACCAAGGTCAGTAAGTACTATAGATGTCTAATCTCTGTGTCCTTGCAGCAGTGTAAGTGTGCTTTTTTTTTTTGTTTTGTATTCCTTTGTACATTTACATTTCCAACATTGACTTATCTGCTGCTTAAAATACCAGCATAAGCAGGTCCAGTCAAACTTTTTGTCTAACACACTGCACTGGATTGGAAGTTCACAAGTTCTGTTGCAAAATATGCGTCTGAAAATTATGGCCTGAGTGGACAAATTAAAGTTCTTTTTCTTTTTCATTTACATAGAATAGTGCAATGGTAATCATAACCAAGCCTCTATTCAGGCATACACAGGATGTTCGATGTCCTTTTTACTTTTTTTTTTTTTTTTTTTAATAGGCCAACACTTTAGCCTCCCAGAGTACAAACAGTCCCAAGAAAGCTGTTTTCTATAAGGGCCCCCATAAGGTAACGGAAACAAGTATTCACTCACCTGTTATTTAAATGATCAGCGGTTTGAGTTATGGGTTCTTTTCTTTTCAAACAGTGAACTCTTTGAACAGAGGGGTGACAGAGATGGAGCACAGGAATAATTGTTTCATTGCTCTTTTTGAAGCAGGCCCATCCATCAGGTTGCCATGTGTCCTACAGAGAATGTGCATAATGCAGGGACGAGGATGAAGTTTGATGATGATGGGGAAGTGAAGAAAGAAATTGCTCTGTCTTCGCACTGTCTGAGGCACTGCACTGAGCTGCATGGCGATTTTCAACTATTGTGCAGACAGTGAACCAAAATGACAAAGGAGCTTTGTTATGATGGCAAGGATTTTGCTGCAAGTTTAACCTGAGAACTGTTGGAAAATACCTTCCTTCATTCAGATTCGTGCCAGTACGTGTTTGTATTAAATATGCAATCTAAAAATTGTCATAAATACCAGTCAAAGATGACTTCAGATGTGAGATAGCGAGAAAAAAGACACTTTCAGGACCAAAACTCAATGAAATATGTTTAACCCAAGTTTAAAGCTGAATTAAGGTGAAAAACAATGTGAAAAAGATTGTATGCCATCTTCCAATTTAAAGTTTTCATGCTTTACGATATAAAGAATTTTAACATGGTAAGTTAGCAAAATGCAGAAGTAGTGTGGAAAACCTTTCACTTTATGTTAAATAGCTTGTAGACCCACCTTTAACATTAAGAAAGTGAAGTCATTTTAATTCTAACTAATTCTGTGTGACAGTATTAGTTTTTCTCGTCATTGTGGAGGAATAAAGGTCCACTCCTTTCTGCAATGCTGCTTGGAGGTTCTCCTTCTCTCCTTTAATCATATCTGTTCAATGAACACTGTTCTATAATACTTCTAGTTTATTTAAATTCATGTTTTCAAACCTAAGCTGTGCGGACAAGTTCCTTTTAGATATGAGCTTTTTGTTTGTCATGCTATCAAAACAATCCATAATTTTTCAGACATTTCTAAATTGCACTGGCAGGAACCGTAACATGCTGATCCCTGTGGAGTTTATATATATAGGTTTTTGGTTGTTTGTTTTTCTTGTAAATTTCTGTGAGCCCTGGCAGCTGTCTTGGCTGTTTCCCCTTGTGAGTAATCATGATCAATGTAGGATGATCCAAATGCTTCTGGAAATGGCGTTATAGCCCTTCCCAGATGGATGGGCGACAACAATTGCTTATCGACACTTATTGCTGATGTCTGTCCTTTTTGGCATTGTGTTAATGCACAGCTGAATGCTCCAGTCTAGTAAGCTGCCAAAACATCTGCTGTTGTAGAAGTCATTTTACTTGCTCATGACCAATTAAACGAAAACAACTGATTGGCAGCACTTGGCTCCAACCAAATCTCTTAATCCTTGAGGAAGCAACATGCTGTATTTAGTTTTTTTTTTTTTTTTCAAATTCTGCTGCTACATTGATCTTAGCGTTTTCTAAGCAGCACCAAAGTTTTATTATGTTAATCGTCCAACATCCATTAATACATTTATTTTCCTTCTATCACTTCATTAGCTTGATCATCAATCCTAACAGATGTTTCATTTTCCTATACATTTAATTATTTAATTTTATTTCATTTTAACTGCGAGAGGACTTGGAATACCTGGACCAAACGTATACCAACAACTTCAGATGTGTGATAGTGAGCAAAGACACTCGATCGGAACATGCAAACTCAGAAAAATGCAGATTGGGATCAAATTAGTAACCATGATATAACAGTCTGTCATAGTTGTGAGTTTGATTAGTTCCTGTTTTATTTTGAAAGTCTGTGTCCTTGTGTGTTTAGTTCTTACTGGACTTCCCATGATCCCGATTGTTTGCAACTGTGCCACCTCAGGCCCTGTGTGTGTGTATTGCCTTCCATCTGTTTGCCTGTCCGTATTCATGTAAGTCACCTTTTAGATTTTCTCTGTTAGAGGCCTTTTTGTATTCAGTTTTTGTATTCCTGTCTTAGCAGTGCTTTTATGTTTTTATAAAGGACTTTTTTTTTTCTCCTGTCACCTCATTCTCCTGCATTTGGGTCCTGCATTCCCTGACCCGTGACACAATTCCAACCCCTGCACCATTGTGTTGTCAGTTCATGTAAGGATACTGACCTAATTTTAACACCTGGAAAAGATCCTCTGTTTTTCTTTATTTATTTTCATCATGACTTCATATGTAAAACCTTAGTAAGGGCACACTTATTCTATGACTGTAAATGTAAGTGCATGAAATCTGTTGTAACAACTCAATTTGCAGCTGCTTTCTGGGCAGCAGATGTGCCAACATTTGAAGGATGTCGGTTTCAGTTATTGTCTCAGATGAAAACAGTGCAGAAACATAGAAGCCAGCGAAAAGGCTCAAAGCAACAGACCTCATCAGATACCGACCCACTTAAATATATCAAACGCACTCCTCAACAGAGACGCACGCCCCATCTCGACTAATTAAGAAGCCTTCGATTCACTCTGTTTACTCAAATGAAGTTTTGGTTTTGGAGGAAGTGCACATCAATTGTGAAGTGAATGAGTTGGACTTACAGAATCAGATTCTTTAATTTTTCCTGCTTACTTGAGTGTTTTCAGAATTAATTGCTTGGTATCTGCATGCTGCATATATGCTTGATGAGCTTCTTCCTACAATATGCAGATCAAATTGGATTTGCATGAAAAGGATTAAAAGGATCACCATGGCAACACTACTACTTGGTCATAAGACAAATGTTGATATAGTCCAGCAAGATATTCAACTTAACCTTTTATGAGAAGACATATTTTTTTTAGATCACATGTTGTCGAAACAGATTCTCCACAAACTAAGGGAGTGAAAAGAAAATGAAGATGGGAACAACTTTATGGGGAAGATTAATTAAAATTTGGACTTTCAGGCAAGATGGCATCTATAGCACCCACATGTATTTGATGATAAAATATAGGCAAGAGCTTGGTCTTAAGCTATATTTTAAATGTGACCCTGGAAAAGTTCCAACTGTAGGACAAAACATAAATGCACTATTTTGAGTCCTAATATTGGCAGGACTTATAGTTTCGTTGGGTAAGGCACCAGGGGTGGGTGTTTGTTGATTATACCTGGCTATTGTCACCTCCTGCTGAGCAGTCTAGGAGGTTTCCTGGTCTGTGATTGCAAGCATCAAGGGTATTTATAGAATGCCGGTACATTTTCCATTCAAGAAGCATCCACAGGACATTGTTTGATTGCTTTAGCTGAACAAGTCTAATATTTGGACAAATACTTCAACAAGAAACTAAGCTACATCCTCAACAAATGTTATTCCAGTGTAGCATCACCTGAATTTCATGATGCATTCAAAGACCCTGTGTGCAAGCCTTATAAGTCAGCCACCTTTGAAAGGTCAGGTGAGATGTAAAGGACCACTGATGAATATTTGATAACATTCCATGTTTTTCAGGTTTAAAATAAAAAAGGGGTGGGAGGCTGTTGGCAAAGCATTATTTAGTTTAAAGATTTTTTTTTTCTCTCCAGATGTCAGCATTAAATGTGCTCATATATTTAAAGGGTTTTGGCACGAAATACTTTTCACTTCAGGAACTATTTGCTTAAAACTATGTACTTTAATGAATAAACTTGGTTCTATGGACAAATAATTTCTTCCACATTTATAAAAGTGTGTGGATATTCTCCATAGTATCAATCATCATAGAATTTTACAAATCTGATTTCCACATCCATTTTTAGTCATGAATGCATGTAGAGATTCTCCACCTTTGTAAATTGCATATTAAAACTTTCCAAACACTGCGGCAAAGCAAAAGAAAAGCAGCAGCTAATAGGAGCACATTTTACGGTATGTCAAACTTAGACGCAAAAGAAATCTGTTATATTTTGGTGCTATCTGTTCTAGTCTGAACCTTAAAAAAACTGATGAGTGGGGAAAATAATGACAAGAAGTGACCAACACCAAGTTCAGAGCAAAAAGCCCTGGACATTTAAGACAAGAAATGGCTGTGTTAAAAGCAAGATAAAGAAAAGAGAATCAGATCACAGAGAACAAGGTATCAGGGCTGGTGGAGAACTGGAATCATCATTTGATCAGAACAATTTCTAAACATCTGGTCTCTTCAAGTTGCTTTAAAAAAAATTATCCAACACAGCCAGCGCAGCCATCCTTGCATGACACCATTGTGGAGGAGTATCACACATTCCTATCATTATTTAGAGCTGTTACAATCTCCAAATCAGTGGCTCAATGAACCAGAAAAGGTATAGAATTGCTGCAAAACAGTTTTATACATTGAAACTATTTCAAAACGTGGATATAGGAAAGGGAAGATGCCCCTGGCTAAGAAAACCTCAAACCATCCACAGATCATGGATTCAAGCTGTTTTATATATTTTGACTCATTTGAGCTACCTCACCAAGCCCTGATGTGCCTTGTAAAGGACATCCTGGCCTTTCAAATGATATCTCATGTGTTTGGGTGGGATAAGTGGAAGTTTGTTTTTATCATGATACAAAATGTGAAACTGCAGCAAAATGCACATGCCAGAAAAATGGTAATCATATATTTTCTTGTTTAGGAACATGGCAGGAATTATAATTTGATGTCAGTCTATTTTGATTTTGAAGTCTCACCGTTTATTAGAGAGGTATTGTTCCATTGTTAACTATTGTATGATCTAAAGCAGAATTATTTTTATAAATTTCTAAATTGAGAGTCGTTATTTTATCTCCAAACAGCGAGGACATTGATATTGAAAGACATCTTTTTCTTCAGGTCTCAGGAGGATAGAGGGTCGCTCCAAAAATGAGTCAGTCTGAATAGTTAAAATGTCCAACTTTTCAGGACAAATACACATATTTAACAGTCAGTTTAGTGTTTTTAGGCAGTCAACATTATAGAAATAAAAACTGATAACCCACAGGGGATCATAATGCACAGATGCACTTAAAAAACCACCTGAATTAAAAAGGAATTTCCATAAAAACATAGAAAAACCAGTTGTTCTTAATGTCTTCTTCTTCAATATCTTTGTATGTGAAATGATCTAACTTAAATATTCTTTGTTGATTAATACAATTGTTCATAAAATTCATAAAACATGTGCATGAACTTCATCATCAATGTTAAATGTTTGACTGATATAAGTTTATACATATCAGTCTTTGCTTCACATATAATTTTCCAGCTCAGTTTTAGCATCCAACTGCTGTTGAAATCATTCCTGGAAACACTTAATTCTACCATGAAATCAGCTGCTGATCCTAAAGTTTTACAGTTAAAATACTTGAAGTACTTCCTTTTATACAATTTTATAACTAATACTGAGGGCTGATAATTTAGTTAATATAAATGCAAAAATAAAATATAGCTGCCAAAGTGTCAAACAATTACCACAATTAACAAAAATGGTGGATATTGAATAGGAAGCGCTTAATCACACACTTTACAGATAGACTTCAGTGATGTGACATTTTGAGAGGTGACAAAACCTAAAAATGATGCAGGCCTGTGTGTTTCAGTTGCTATGGTAACAGTAAACTGAACAGTAACTGCGACTGAAGCTTTAAATGCTCTCTGCTGTCAGACCATTTTTGAGCTTGATGCAGAGTAGAAAGTTTCTTATTGTATGCGGGTGCACATCATAATCCATCTTAGAACTTAGTAGGTCTCTGTGAAGTTTAACACAGTAATTTTTTCTGCCAATAATAATAATAATAATAATAATAGCACTATCATTAGGCTATATCGAGTAGATATTGGCTAATATATAATATCACAATGTGGACCACAGTAATAATTACACCAAGAAAGAGGGAGAAAAGGTGACAAGAATTTTTTTTTTAAAGACTACTACCCACAAATCTCAGTATTACTGAGATGTGCATTAATAATGATTTCTGAGTTTGCTGAAATATGGTGAGTTATTTGGGGTGGAAATTTTACTTTTCAACTTGCAGACATGGCACATTTGCACTGGATTAATATTACAGAAGTAGTTAATCCAGCGGACCACAGGTCCCCAGATAATAATAGTCGCATCTGACTAGAGCATTAGTCATAGACGTTTTTTTTTTTTACAATCATTAACCAGGCACTGAATTAAATCAGTCTACATTTGATGATTATTCTGCATGGCACATTCTGATTTAGTCGTGCTGAGTTTGTTGATAAACTGAGGACGCAGCCATAGGTCACTGTGGATCTCTGTGCAGCTTTTGTATGAGAAGCTCTCTTCCTGAACTAGATCAAACTGTTAGTCAGAGGTTTCCATTAAAAAGCAGCGGATAATTCAGCGGGAATGGAGGCTGCTTCTTTTCTGTGTTTGTGAAAGTGAACAAACAAGATCAGTTTTTGCTTATCCTCAGCAAGAACACAGGTTTCTTTAAGGTATAGTCAATGGGGAAAAAAAAGAAAAAAGTCATAAACCAGCAATGGAATCAGTTTCTTTGCTTCTAGAAATCACATGACGTTCCAAACAGAGTCAGCTTTGTTTTCCCGTCATGTAGACGGTGTCTCATAACTCAAAAGTGTTGTAAATCACTCTAAATGTTTTTGGACAGGGGCCTTCCAGAGACTCCTCACATGTTCCCCATGTATAAGGAGTTTGCTATACAACAATTTTCTGTCCAGTTGTCTTTGCCTTTCTGAGAAAAATTGACGATAGCTAGCCAGAAATGGAAATAAACATGCAAAAATGAAAGGGGTTCTGGACATCCATCACTGTTGTCCTTTGAAAAACTAACAAGAAGAGAAAACAGCTTTGCTATACAAAATGACTAAACTGACCACAAGAGAAAATTTAATGCAATCGCTCTGGTTCCTTAGGTTTTTTTTTTTTAATTTTTGTATTAATTGGCATTAATGCATTTTGAATCTCGACTCAGTTGGAAGAAATTGGATTATACAGTTACAATGAATTGGACTGAACTTGTTTACCCTCCTTGAGATGTGATGTGAATTTGCACCACTCAAATGAGTGAATTAAATTGAATTAATTAAAATGTAGCCATTTTGCATTTGAGTTTTATCATCATTTCAAAATCCAGCTTATGTTCTGCACCAAAACTATAACAGAGATGGAACTTGTTTTTCTATAATGAAAGAAAACAGCAACATGAATCAACTGGTTCATTTTCATGACTATTGGATTTCACTGAAACATGCTTGCAGCTGTGAGTTTCTTTGTATTAAGTCTCTAATTTTCAAACAAGAGCTACACAAATATTTAAATAACATTTTAGTTTAGGGTGGTCATTCATGTAAAAACTCTGATCTAAGGATGCATCACCCTCTAAAACAATGACTCCATTTGTCAGGCTGCCCATCATAAATTAGAATTAAATAAAAAAATCTTCTGTGTTGATCTTTGTTTAGGGGATTTACTATAATTACAATAAAATACTGCTAAACGTGTCCTGGTGGCAGAATTTTAATGGAGCAATTACAATTTCATTTTTACACATGAAACACCCGCAGTTTCTAACAAGTTAGATTAATAACAGCCGTACTTATTAACTGCATCATTGCATACTGTAGATTTAATATCTCTATAGGGAAACATGGTGGGCTGCATGCCATTAAGACACACCAGATAGAATTCAAAAATAAAAGCAAAACAGTTTTATTAAGCTGTGATTAATTTATATACAAAAGATATAATTTTGTTGGAGGACACGGCTGTGGCCCAATCATAAAATGAGATTACAGAGCTAATGTCGTTTTATTTAGGTTATGTGCTCCTAGGAAATTAATTTTCACAGTGATATAATTACAATTTCAGGAGATGTAGCAGGCATTGTTTTTACTCATGTCAAAATAGTGTGATTTGGAATAAAGAAGAAATGAAAGCTGCCTTCATAACCTTGCAGACCCTGGTGAGTTTTCAGCACGTGACAAGTGACCTATGTTTGCTTTGATTTGGACAAAAAAATAAAAATAAAAATACTCATCAGTCTGTTCTTTAAAAGCAAAGCCATTGTTTGAGATCTGAGATGTTCACACAGCAAGGTTTTCCTGGTAACAGAAACAGCCAGATGATTTTGCTTTGACAGAGACATTAAGGTGTGTGGGTTTTCTTCGAGTACTCCAGTTTCCTCCCACAGTCCAAAAACATGTATGTTAGGTTGAGTGGGAACTCTAAATTGTCCATAGGTGTGAGAGACAGCGTGCATGGTTGTTTGTCTCTATATGTGGCCCTGTGATGCACTGGCGACCTGTCTGGGGTGTACCCCTGCCTCTCGCCTGTTATGAGCTGTTATAGACTCCAGCAGACCCCCGTGAGCCTGTAGATGGATTCAGTCGGTACAGAAAATGGATGGATGGACAGACATTAGGGACTACATCCTTTGAGGGGAATTATACACTTGAATATGATTTATGTGATGGTGAAATTGTTGTTGTTGTTCTTAACTTTTGTCATAGTAGAAATGTTCACATTGCTGCATCTGTGATTCTTAGCTTTAAATTACTGTTTGTAGCACGTAGCAGTTGGTTTCCTGTCCCAGTCTGGTCCCTGTTATGAGCAGAACTGTAAAAACATGTCAAGAAAGTGAGCTGGTCTGCCATATGGCTGGAGTAGTTTGAACAAAATATATATGACACACTTTTTAATAAGGAAATTGCCAAATACAGAAAAACAAACAAACAAAAAAAAACCCCATTGAATTCAAGGTTACAATGTCCTTGTAGCTGGCTTCATGGACCAAACAGCGAAATAGGGGGACTTCAGTGAAGTTGAGAACACTGTAGAAAGTATATGCAGTTTTATCAACATGGAGATGAAAATAGGGGAAAATATTCCCAATGTCTTGTGGAATTTATCCCAAAAAGAGCCAAATGGTACCCAACAACACATTGGTATGGGGTAACTAGTAAGGAGCTCAAGGCATTTTCACATCTTTAAATTTAGTTTCCTCTTTTAAAATGCAAGCTTGTTTAACATGCATATGATTTATTAGAAAACGAAACATTTGTAGATATTTGGTTCATTGCACCAATTCGATGAAAATAAAGTGGAAAATATGAAAAGAGAAAGCATTTTTCACATTTTTAATCTTATGAAGAAATTATCTGCTATTCAGTGTACAGTTTTCTTTAAACCATGTGTGAAAGAAAGGGCTTTTTTTCACAGCTGTATTTAATATCAGAAGAAAAAGAATGTAATTGCCCCTCATGTTGAGGAAAGCGGCGCTACATCTCAATTCTGTGGAGTGTGGAATCGGCATCCTCAGAACGAGGATGAAGATCAAAGAGTAAATGAATTTGGAAAAAGAACTGAGTAAAAAAAAAAAAAAAAACAGGCTTTTTAATTGAAAAAAAAAACCATTTTTTTCAATGACAGAGAGGAAAAAAGTGATTAGGAATAGACTATAGGATTTTTGGCTGCTTGAATATTTTTATTCCTTACCTCAGAAGGTGATACTGATAACTATTCTCCATTGTTACGGGAAGTAACTATTGCCATGACAATATTACACCCTTGTAAGTTCATTTAACAGTTCCCCTAGGCTTGTATTTCCTCTCCAAGAACCTGTCATACCCCCACCATCTTTGTTTCCTTTCATGTTTTTTTTCTTTCTCTCACAGCTTCAAAAAGAACCTCTGAGGATCGCTTAATTGAAGTTTCTCATCCCCTCATCATTCTTTCTCATCACAGCAGAGCACTAATATGTATTTATGACCTCCAAATGTTTTATCTTGGTGCCTCTTTGTTTGGCCCTGCTTGCCAACAAAAACTTTCTTTGAAACTTATCAAAGACTTTTTAAGTGTCGCTTAGAGACGCAGAAGAACAGGGGCTCTCTTCATCATATTGTTTCAGTGAACTTTTTATTTTATCAGACTTTGCAGGCCAAACTTGTCATGAGCTAAGGACAGATGATGGTATGTTTAACTAATAACGTAGAGTAGCCTAAAGGGATGTTTAATTATTGGGATCATCAGCAACAGAACATGGAATGACAAACAACCATAAGGAACTACATGTGGAAAAGGGAAACAGGGTTTTAAGGGTGATGTAAATACAATAAAATAAAACAACTTAAAGTTTATGTGTGATCCACTCTTCCCCATCTTGATCATTTCCTACATCATGCTGCATTTCCTGTACACATCTGTTTAACTTTGGTTTGATAAGTGGGGGTCAGAGAGTTATTCTTCAGTATAACATATGCTGCTATGTTCGGTCCCCATAATCATAATCAAACTGGAGTTTAGTTCAAGCATGAAGACGGTGACTGTTTTTTGCTGTGGGTACAGGAGCCAGTTCATTTTAACTCTGCTGTTATGAACTTTGACCCAGGTGGTGATGGAAACCACAACACTCGAGCTTGAAAAGCGTGGTTCTGTGAGCACAGAGGTGTTTATATTTCAAGATAATACACTGAAAAGCATTATTTTGTTGTGCCTTGTTTGAAAATTACTTGAGTGCCCTTGAGATGCAGCAGAAATGCTGCTGAAAAAGCTCAGGTGTGTCAGCTTGTGAATACGATGTGCTGAGAAAACATTAAAAGCTCTGAAATGATACAAATAAACAATGCATCAGCAGTTTTAATTTTTTTCAATCTCTAACCTTTGTTTCATTTGTCTCATCTACTGCAGAGAATTACATAAAATTAAGTGCTTCTTTGAAAACTACCACTGCACTTGAGCGATAAACAACTGAAGCAACCCACATACATCAAGAGTACTTCCAGACCCTCAAGTTTCAACATGACATTTTTTATACTCATCTTGGAGCTCTACCCCACACTTTAATGTTTTTTGTAGCATTTTGTTGATTTACAAAAAAGGGAAAATTTAATTACTTCCATTTACATAAGTATTCAGACCTATCACTTTGTACTTGGTTAAAGTACATTTGGCAGCCATTCAAATGTTTTTGGGGATGCTTTTACAAGCTTGGCACATCCTTCCTTGGAGGTTCTTCTTTGCACTTTGAAGCTCAAACTTGAAAGTCAAGACGATTGCTGGGTCACTTCCGGACTGTCAGAGTTTTGGTGAAACTACTTATGTATTTTATTGGTAGTATGCTTCAGGAGGCTGTCTTGGTGCAGTGGAAACCTTTATCCAACTTCCTAAGCACTTGTACCCTTAATGTGATGGCTACATAGATTTTCACATATTCATATATCCATCTTCCCCTCAAATATGACTGTAAGTGTCCTGATCTCTCTATATACAAAAATAAAAAAGTTCCCAGTGCATAATGCTACCATTAATATGTTTTAGTGTAGAGACTGAATGGATGAAGTGACACAGAATTTGGTGGTATATTCCACTTTTAGAAGGAGTTTTTACAGAATATTTAAATATTTCTCCCATCAGAATGGATTATTTTCTTGTTAATTATCTCCATTGGGTTATGTCCGTCCGATCATGGCTATTCATCCTCAGATCTCCAGGTTGCACATTTCCCCTATTTGAATACAAACATTGGCTTGAATTTCTTATTGGTTTTAGTTCCTAGTATTCTCCAAAGCCACAGTAGAAAAACAGTGGACTGTAAAGAAGCTCTGCACCAGAAATGTAACTTGTGCTATCTAATGAGATATCAAACTTCTGGTTTCTTTTTACATTGTGATCTGCAACCATTCAGGCTTCTGGACGACAACCCGTAAACAAATGCAACCACAGAAATCTTCATGGCTATGTCAACGCTGATAATAGGAATTTTTCTTTTTTTTTAAATAAATTTTTATTAAAAAAAAAAGATAATAGGAATTTTTCAATGTAAACTCATGTAGTGTGGGATTTGTTAATTAGGGTAAAATATTTGTGAGATTTCCAGACTTGTTCAGACTATGAAGGCACCAACTTGATGTTTAACACCACATTATGGCTTAAAGAGCTCCCACTCTACACTGCAGAACCTTCTTCAAGGAACCATCACACAGATGGTCCTAGTAGATGGCTTACATAGCCATTGATGTGTGCTAAATGCGTTCACAGGACTAAAGATTAGTGGAATGGAAAAGATTGATGGTTTGAGGGTGTTTTCCAAGCAACATGGACATTATTTCATCTTGTAGAATTCTGGTATACCTGTAGGAACTTATTTGATGGGTTCAAATTCTTCAAACATCAAGACAATGACTTGAAGCAAACCTCAAAGTTGTGCACACACTACTTCTTTGGGGGGGGGGACAAGATTACATGATTTGTCATGGTGACCTAGACCCTTTTTGGGCTTAGCATGACCAGAGAAGTCAAACCATGAAGTCAACAAATGTATGACTTCTCAAGAAATACTTTTAAACTGGAAAAAGGAGAGAGAGGGGGAATTTAAAAGTCTCACTTTAATTTCCAAGTGGTCAGTTTGCCAAGATGTGATCAAAGTCAAAGATGGCTATACTGATGAGTCAGAGATGTAATGTCTGTTTCATGCTGATTTTAATGGTTTCTTTCATAATTGTCTGTCATGCTTGGTTATAAGATTCATATTATTACTCCAAAGTACCATCTTTGAGCCAGTGTGATGATATGTGTTCATCTTTTACTTTTTTCTTGCACCAGCTTTCTTTTGAATGAGATAATCCAATAGCCCAGCGGTTAAGAGGTTTCCAGAGGACAGGAGCAATAATACTTGAACTCAGCTTGTCACTTTGTGAGTTACTGCCAACCTGTTTTATAGTTGTTGTACTTCATTTAGTCCTTTTTTTTCTATTTTGCTTCAAAAAAACACTACTGCAGACAGTAAAATGGGAGGGCATTGTTTCAGGTCACACACACACAGACACCCACACAGCTATACAAATCATGCAGACAAAACCTCACGGGAGCTCACATATGCCATTATACACACTCAGACACACACTGATGGCTTTTCTGGAGATTCACTGCAGCTGTAAAATTATCTTGTAAAAGGTGGCGTGGCCTCCCACTTCAGCTCTGGAGGGTTTATTAACTGACACACACACATTAGGGACACAAGCACACACACAAAGATGCAGAGATATAAAGTGACCCCTGTAAGAAACTCTTTCATTTTTATGCCCCCTCTCATCTTATTGCTATTTATTTGTTTTCATACCCATTAGGTTAGCAGCTTTCAGAACTCCTGTTCTTCCTTTAGGGTCTACCTTGGATTTACACACTGTAACACTGTGAGTTTCAGGATCAAGAGTAGTTCACAAATGGCAAATAAAACTAAAAGATGATCTTTATTTATGTATTTTAATACTGGTCACAAAAATGTTATAACATTCCCCTCTATGGTAAACTTTGGTTCAGGCAGGAAAGAGAGGTCTGATAGCTCCTAAACATTGACTTAATTAATCAACTGGATTTTATGAGATTAGCTTCTCAAATAGTAAATGTATGAAAAATTCAAAGATGACCAAACTTTGAAAATAAATAGGTAAATCTAACGAGAACTACAGTGGATGGCCATTTTTAGACAGTCACTGGAATATAAGAGATGTAAAATATAAAGTATAATTTTGTATAGATAAATTTAGATTAAAATGAATCACAGTGTAAGCCATGATGTTTTCTGGAGCTTTTTTGGCCCCCGGGGTGATGTGAGATTTCTCCTTTCTTGAACTTGTGACCCCTTCTCTTGAATTCGCCCACTCTCCATATACATTTAAGTCTTTGTTGCATCTGTCAGCCATGACAGGGCTCATTAAGATTCCCATCATGTTAAACCGTATCGCCCATGACATGTGGAGATTAGAAGATGCATTTAGAGTTTTTGTCTTTTATAGTTAGACCGACAACCTCTCCAGGCTGTATTCAAGCAAACTGTCAAACTGGGAAATATTCCAATTTACCCACAACTCTGGACATGATCAAGAAAAGAAATTGATGAAAAGATACTCAAATATGTGTTTTTCTTTACCTTTCTCTTGCATGTCTAACTTTTGAGTCAGTTGAACAGGAATCCCTGTCCAATCGCTTCTATCTTGTCATAAGTCTGTTGTTTTGGTTCCTCATGAAAGTTTACACTCCTTAAAATCTACTAACAGACTTAGAGTTGCTTTAACTGCAGAATATTCTCTGAGCTTTGATATTAAGCTCAGTCAATAGTGCTAATCATCTTTGATAGTTTTGCATGTTCATTTGTTTTACAAAGTGCACGGCATCGCAAAGTTAGTATGAGGGAAAGAAAATAAGAAATGTTCACATTTTTCATTAGTCATTCTCAGATTTTTATACATATTTTTATGTTTCAGTCCTGCACAGCACTTTGTATTATTTTTAGATTTAAAACATATGGTAGATGCTGTATTTTTTTCATAGGGTAATATTGTTTTGTAAACCTAAAAAATTGATTGGAATGCCTAAGTTTTTACCCAGTAGTTAAGGTGCCTAAAGTACAGCCCATACTTTTACCCTTCTGTTATGCCTTCCAGCTTCTATAGGTCGACTTTTCATACCTGTCAGTCTGAAAAGCCCTACTGATTATGAGATGGGAACCCACCCTCCTCAAACTAAACTCAACAATGTAGCCCTTATTCATGGCCTATTTTGTGCATTTAACACCAAAGTAGACCACAGTGGATGAAAGGACTTATCGTATCGTGTCAAGGTCCTAGAGGGTCTTTAATAGTACCGAGTTAAGTTCAGTTTAAAAGGATCCCAATCTCTCAGCAGGTGGAGGTAGCTTTGGCCTTTCATGTGTGGGACATCTCTGAAGGTGACATTTGCACCCAAACTTATCACTTAACCAAACGTGCATGTCTTTGGCCTGTGGAAGGATGTTGGAACACCCAGAGTTTCCACCAAGGCAAAGATATCAAATGCAAACTTCACTCAAAAGTAAACTAGCTGGTTGAAAGCTTCACTGAAAGGCAGCTGTGTGAACAACTTGTGTGAAAAATATTGGGTTTATTGTTGTGAATCACTGAGTACTGTACAGGTGCAGCACTGCCCGAGCTCACCAGGTTAAAGACTCTGGTTATGTGTAATTTTCACAATGGTGTGCCACTCTTAAAACAAGAAAACAAAATGATTACCACAAAAATATATATTTTGTCTCACTCCAGTCTATTTGTAACACTTCCCTTAAAAAGTCCCTGCAATTTTTTCTTCCTCTTCAAAAATGTTTCTGTGACTGTATGCCAAGTAGTCACAGTTAATATCATGTTAATGCTTCTGTTCTCTGTTCTGCATCGGGAGCCAGAGAGAAAATAAGAGGATTATAAAAGGAGAGTGGAGAAAGTACTCTTTTTAAAGCTGTTGCCAAGACTGTGTGAGTGATTATAATAACAGGTTTCAAATTAAGACAAGAGAAAGACCTGAGACCATTTACAGGAGACAAATAATGAAGGAGTAACACATATCTTGAATTCAAAATCTGATAGTGCTCATCACAGACCTGGAGAAAATGGCACTATCATAAAAAGCATTTATTTGCCACATGACATCTGGTGTCTTTAAATTTTATAGTTAAAGTTAGAAAATTACATATTGTTACATGCAATTTGATGTGTTCTCTGAATTTCGCACTGTGATATGAGACACTTATGTTTAGGTGTTGAATATATCTATTAGATTTTTTCTTCTTAGACTAAGCTTATTATTAATAATAATAATAATTATTATTATTATAGGATTTTGTTGGATTTAAAAGTGGCCATGGCATACTGTTTAAACAGTGCGTTTTTACTTCAAGCTTAAGCTAAAAGAAAATATGTATGAGGTGTTGTATTTCTTAAACAGGTGGATCCAAGTCTCGCAAAGCATACGGAGCTGCTTTTTACATTCACATTTCAGGTTGCATTTTCCAGCTGATCTTGTGCTTGCTGCTTGGATTCCTCTCTGGATCTCATGATTAGGAAGATGTAGAACAATTCACATGCTTCAGTCCACAAAGGAGCCACGGGAGAGTGTCCTTTTGATCAGTCGAGAAGGATTCACATCATTTGTTGTTCAAAAATACATGGGATTTAATGATTTGTATTTCTATAATGAAGGGAGAAAAGTACTTTAAATTAAAATGCATGGTCTAAACCTCCAGCAGCATCTAAGCCTCGGCTCTTATGATGAGAATGTTGTGGACTCAGCTGTGAAAGACCAAGGTTGAATGTGAGTGAAAGCACTGATGTTTCATTCACCAAAGAACTGACTGAGTGAGTGGTAGAATCCAGCGAATGGGTGAATCTGTGGCTGAAATTTCTGAACAGGCTGGAGAGTTTGAAATGAAGCTTTTCACAATTTCAAAAGCATTTTAAACAAGGTTTATCAGTAACTGGGACCTTTAACTTGTGACTTTTTTATTTAACTTTTATATTTTATAATATATGCCTTCATTTATATATATATATATAGCTTAATAAGTCATAGGGTGGGGATTTCCTTGTAGTGATGTTGATGGAAGAACTGAAAAAAATAATGTTATATTGTCCAAAAATACATAAAACATGTCAGATTGGACAATAAACTTCTGGATTTAGAAAGCAGTCTGAAGTAGAGTTTGCACTAATAGTCTTTAGTCCTGAAGTCATTCGCGTGTCTGTGATTGAGCTTTTTAACCATAGATCGTCCCAGGGCGTGGACCCGTGGGTCCTTTTTGAAAGGTTTAATGAATGAATCCAAACTAATCTTTGGGTGAACAGAACAAAATGAAACTGAATCTTTTTAAAGACTCGACTTATTGCCTTCATTGGTCAGATTCTACCATAGACTGAAGGAGATGTGCACATTCATTGGAGTCATCAGCTTCTGCTTCTTACAGACGTTTTTGTTTTTGTTTCCATAATGTCTTGGAGAAAATTTGTATTTCATTATGAAATTTTAAGCTGGATTGTTTTTACAATCAACAGAGATGTAGGTGTGTAAAATTTTGTTGTTGCAGTTTCACCAGTTTTTGAGTCTTGTACTCTGAATTTAAGTCTGGCGCTCATATGTAGGGCTTGATTTCATAATTTGTAATTGCTGAAAACCTAAGTAGTCTCCCAAAGTTATTTTTATGGTTGCTTGGTTCAGAACTCTGTGTCTTATTCCTGACTGACAACATGATTTGTGCATGTTCATAAGGAACCCGTCCCTGACAGATAGCCAGCCGAAGTTCAGTCAATCAGAGGATTGTTAATAGCTTTCAGACATTGACCAATCAGAAAACAATCTAAAATCGAAACACACCATTTGAAGAGGTGGTGTGACTTGTGTATTTTGAATCATTTTAAACTAAATAATCACTGCTTCAAGGTATCATGGGAGCAAAGCTGATGTGGAAGACAAAAGTTGCTAGAAATGGCCATCTGATGTCCACTTTATTTATATAAATGATTTAGTCCATTTGCTTATTTGGTTTTCATTCATTTGGTTTATTCCAGTGACAAACATAAAGCCATGTCTTTGACAGCTAAAGCTTGGCTGAAATTGGATGATGCCATGGGACAAGGATCTCAAACAAACGAGCAAATCTACAACAGAATGGCTGATGGAAAAAAGGAGTCAAAGTGTGTCACATTCTGTCCAGTTTTTGGTATACAGGGAAACTTTTCCCAGCTTTGCGACAGATATTTATCGTGTTGCTATCTGCTTTTATCTTCTAACAGGAGGGTTGCTGGTGGTGTGTCACCATGTGACACACTGTCTTCTTTTATGATCCAGCCAACCCTTTAAACAAATCTGTGTGACTGTTACACTTTGTGGTTTGTCAGAGCAGGTGTTGTATGTGATGTCCACCGTGTTCCTGAGTGTTTATGATCTTCTTAATATTCATGTCAGCATATTCAAAGCTCGCAGTGAACCATCTGTGTTCTCCCAGTGCCAGGACAATGTTCCACTGCATGTACATGAGCCAAGTTTACCCACAATACTTCAATTAGAATATGTGTACAAATGGAGGGTGGGAACTGTGTTTAAGAAAATGTTGGAGAAGCAAGTGTTTGTAAAAGCTGAATGTGTTAAGTTTCTCCACCCATCTGTTGGGGAAAAAACAACAAAGTAAAACGGAAACTATTATCAAGGGGTGTAAAATTTTATTTACTCTCAATTTAACCTGATTTTCCTCCTTATCCTAATTATCAAAAAGAACGAGTGCATTTTCCGGTTTTGTGTTACTTCTGCAACATTTACATGGTTCTGTCTGAATAAGCAACTCAGATGCTGCACATGATCAGTGACAGAATCATTTTGTCATCTTGTTGTCATGACAAAGTGGTGGCAGCAGATCTTTCGGCACTGCAGCCTGTAAATGTTAGAAGCAAACTGGATTTTATGCTTCACCAGTGCACTTGAAGGTTAAATTATTCACACTGTAATCCCGTTTTCTGTTGACCTTTTTTAAAGAGTTTCCAAAATTTATTAAGCTCTGCTGAAATTGGCAGGATTCCAAAACAAAAACAACTTTTGCACATCTCAAATGATTCATTCATCAACATTTTATCTTTTACAGGAATCATAACCGGATTTTTCAGAAGGCCTTCCTGAATTATTGGTGCTAGGTCTCTACTGGTGTTTCCAGAAAGATGAAACCAAGAACATGTGTCCCCAGATATTACATTTGCAGTTTATTTCTCTGCAGACAATAAGATCTAAGCATATTTAATGTGTTTTTTTGTCATTTTATGTCATTAAGATTATACATGTTTTTTTGCATCTCAGCCCAAAACAAGAAAAGCATCTTATTTCAGCGTTTGTCTCTTAGGGGCTGCCACACCGGGTCATTGTACTTTGCATATTGATTTGGTTTAGATTTTTACATCAGATATCCTTCCTGACACAACCCTTCTTGTTTATTCAACCATGAGATGAGCAAAATGACAACAGGAGCTTAGTGGCTGGAGCAATGGGGGCAATGCGGTGTTCAGTGTCCTACCCAGGGACGCTTTGGCACATGACCGGGTTGGGGATTGATCAGTCTTCCAGCTGGAAGGCTACTGGAAGATTGACAGAATCATACTAGTGCTTGTAAGGCTTTGAAAATAAAAAAGGAAATGATTTGTTTCAAAAATTGTATTGAGGACATAAAAAGCTTTGTCTGTGAGGAGCTTCTAAAGAAGGTCAAAGGATCTCCTTTTCATTAAGAAATATGTGAGAAAATAATTGAAATGTTTAAAAAGAGTGTTTCCTAAGGATTGGACAAGATTTGCATGTTTCACCTTCTACGTTATCCAAAATCCTAGAAATCTGGAGTAAATTCAATGTGCAAAGGGCAAAGTGGCAACCTGAAGCTGGAGACCTTTAACTTCTCATCGCTCAGACTTCACCACATGAGTAACTTACTCATCAATATCTGATACAACTACATGGAGAGAGAATCATTGTGAGGAAAAATTATAATATAGAACTATATTCACATATTTCATTCATAAGTTTGATGTGCAAAAAAGCCATATGATTATGCATTTCAGATCCTTTTTTTTTTTGAGGGACTAGGGACTGCATGCTCTATATCAAATACAAAACAAGAAGCACCATCCAGGCTGTTTTCAGCAACATTGTTAAAACCGAGGTTTTGTAATGGTGCAGCATTTTATCAATGCTCTCGGCTAAGTTCACTTAAACTTCTGTAATCACATTCTCCACACATCCCAAAGACAGGCCTGTCTGCAGTTCTGACCCATCTTTAACAGTAAAAATGCCTGTAGGATTTTGAAATGACAAATGCAGCAAAGACCCTGAACTGTTGTACAACTTAAGCCAGGTTTGCACTAGGAGTGGGATTTGCATGTTGCATGGACTGACATGATCCACCGCAGGTTAATGTAAAAATTGAGAAATATTGACAAATCAGATGATGTTTGTGGTTTCTTAGGAGGGGAAGTTAAAGTAAAAACAAGAATCACTTTTTTTGTATATATTTTAGAATGAAATTTAAAACTTCCAGAATCAGGAAAGAAGAATTTTGAGGAGGCTGCAGTTGACTTTGCTGCCCTCAGACATGTCAGACATGTGTGTAGTTTTACCACAGAGATGGAACTGACAGGGATTTGGTGGACCTTTTGTCAGGATCCTCATCACATCCATAAAGTGCTCTCTTGTTATTGCAAAGGCAGTTTAAGGTTAAGTAAAGCATTGATTCCAACTTTCAACTGACTTCACATGCAAGAGTCCATTAACATTGATCACTGACGGTGCTTCTATTGACACGCAGCCTTCAGACTTCTGTACACCACAGAGAGGTTAAGGTTAGTGCAGAAAATTGTCCTGAATTAAAGAAACTGCTGTCTCTTTAATCCTGCTGTGGCTGCTGATTGGCAATAGTAACCGCATGTCTTCCTTCAATTAAAATAAACCATTTAGAGTATTACCTTTAAATACAAGAAATAAACTAATTTTCAAAACACACAAACTGCAAACAGGTTTTCATGTTTGCCATAATATACAGTTATCTCAGACTTTTTCCAGGCATTTTATCTCTACAACAAACCATTAACTTTTTTCCCCTTTTACAATAATCTGTTTCATACTTGGAAATTGTTCGGCATCATTTTTAGATTTTATTGTAAGATATGTGAATATACAAGTTAGCCCCTCTGTTTAACTCCTAACTATGTGACTTCACTGTAACTCAGTCTTGTTGGTTGTGAACGATTCATTTAAAAGGACTCTTTTCGGGTGAACGACCAGAAGCGAATCACTTACTGAAACGATTTGTTTATTTCACAGTTCAGCTGTGCTTAGTTGCAAATGAGGCAAACTGCGAAAAAATTATTACACTTTCATAATCACATAAACACATTTCGTGATGGGTTAAACTTTCTAAATAAACATAAAACTAAGTGGTTATCCCGGCGCATGTTGCAAAGAAGTGCAGAGGCTAATTGTTGTGAATAGTACAGTCAAAGGGCTCCACTCATGAAGTATGGGCAGAATTTGTGAGAGAAATTTCTGCGTGTTTTGACATTCATGAAAATCTCCATCGGCCAACCATGCATTGAGCTCGTGTAAATGAGGAGCAGACATAATTATTGCCTGTTACCATCACAGTTTACTATGTTAATGTGCTGTGTGTTCTGTTTTTTACATAATATGTAGATAGATGTAAAACATGTTTCACAAATGAGAATAAATTCAACATTTGACACGTTTATCTTAATTTGTGGGAATTTTGCATACTTATACTTCAGATTATGTTTCTGAAAATGTCACTGAGTTGATAAAAGCAGCTTAAAATCATGTGTGAGTTTGGGAGCAGCAGGGAAAGAGGCAGACACCAGCTGAAACAGGAACTGCATCAATCAGCAAAAAAAAAATAAAAAAAAAAAAAAAAAAAAAGGGAATAAGTTTGTTTTTGAAAGTTCCCTTTGTGTGTAGATTGATTTATTGGAGTTTCATAACAAGTACTAAGTTGGTTACACTAATTTTAAATAACGAACAATTAAGAAAATTAAAGTACTATATATCTAACTCGTACCCAATGTTTGTGAAACTTAGATTTAAAAAGCAAAACTTTATCTGGGTGCGCAATGCTGAAGTCAATTATTCAATTCCACCCCCCCACCCTTTTCCTCCTCCCTAAGCATCCAAAACCGAGGCATTCAAAGTTTGCATTGAAACTGAAGCAAGAAAACTCACATCCTCGTCACTCCTTGGATACCATTTGAGTCTTTTATAAAATTATGTCAAGCAACACAAAGTCATGATCATATCACAAGAGTGAAAAGTTCAATTGCTCTGGCATATTAGAAAAACACTTTTTGAAATTATTTTTTTAGCGCATCCACAAGGATGACGACGTTGATTTTGTTATTGTTAGGCTGTGTTTTTGTTATATTACAGTCTTATTAAACTGTATTTTTTCCCTAACATATCAAAGAAAGTTTTTCCAAATGCATTTATTTTATAAACCATGAGTATAATGTTCAATATCATATTAATATTAATACAATTTCCATTCTTGAACTAATAAAGTGTTATTGAATCGAATTATCGGTCAAACTGAGGATGGTTAAAGTAAGGAGAAAGTTAGAAGAGAGAAATAGAGAACATGTGTGGTGTCAACAATCTTTTTTTTTTCCAGTAAAGGGTAGAAATGAGAGGTTGACAGAAAAGAACCAAGGTCCCTGGTGGCTTTATTTTTCAGTGTACCAGCAGGAGATGAAGAGGAGGTTAGGAGTGAAAACAAAAAATAAAAAACGGGGTGGTAATACCTGGAGGCAGGTGGCCAAGGGCGATGATGAGGAAAGAAGAAGTTCTGAGGAGGAAAAAGTGAGGAGGAGAGGAAACATTCTTATTTAGAGAGTAAAAAGAAAGGGACCAAAAGAAAAGGCAAAGAGTAGAATGAGAGAAAATAATGTGTATGGGGTGGGGGGAACTGGTCCCAGACCACAAATGTGACCTTCTGTCCCACAATCCATCAGGACCTCGGAGGCTGTATGGCCACATGCCAAGATGACAAATCTGCCTGTCAGCTGAACACAGTTCAGGATGACAAGCTGGCATTTGAACTGCTCAGATTATCTTTCCAACTTCGACATTTCATTGACTGCTGAGCACAGATTCAGAGTCAGGAACTTTACAGATGCTTTAAGATAATAAAGACATAGAGTTTGGTTTATATATACTACAGTTATACTATCCATTGGTTTGTGATATATTGTGATTATAGCACAAAACAGAAATGGTCCCTCTTGTGCAAAAACCCCTTACTGAAAATGCCAAATCATTCAAAATTTTAACATCTGCAGTAACAACACTATATTTGTATTGGGGAACATTTTCTCTTGTGAACAAAAACCTCATGCAAAATGCTGACCCCAAATTAGAAAGAACCAAAGAAAACAAGTCTGAGATTTCCAACATACTGTATGAGAATACTGTTCTAGACCCATGAGCTCTATCTGCATGGCTGCATCACAGTCCCATTTACTTTTGTATGTCTTTGCACCTTTAGTGAAACATCTGAGCAAAGCCCTCTGCTGTGTACAGCAGCTAAATGCTAATTTTGTCTAACATTTGCCTGGTACTGGGGAGGTACTTTACTGGGTGGAGGGTTTTTTTGTTTGTTTGTTTGTTTTTTTTTACTTGAAATAGCCCTCAGTTGCCGGATACAGGATTAATGGATGAGGTAAGAGATGTTTAAAAAGTGGTACAGCCGGAGGTAATAATTCTCTGCAGCCAAGTCTGGGTGTTAGAGGAATCAAGTTAAGAGATAAGTGTATCACATAAATATATACATTTTCCCCTTCACAATAGTACATTATACACATTTAAAAGCAATGGCTATTTAATGTTTTCCCCTCAAGACATGAGCTAATATTAGGTTGAAGTGTACTATAAACTATGACAAATACACTCAGGATGAATTTCGTTAATCAAATAATTCTCTTTTGAATTTTGTTGAAAATTACCCTGATGGGGACCAGATTTTGAAGGTTTTCTCTTATTTACTTTTCCAGTGCCTCAACTCTTGGAAGTTTTTGCAAACAACCAACATCAATGACCTGTATGGCTATAGAGAGGTTTACACTGTCTACATCAACCCTTTACACCTGACCAGGCTTGGCATTAGGGTGGTGTGAACAGCAGATTGCTGCTGTCAGACATTGGCTGGAAGTGATAAGGTGAACCTACAGACCACAGATCCAACTAAATACTCTTTCTGAGTCAGAGAGATTTCTGTGGGTACATATTGAATAAATATGTTACTTGTTTTTTTTTAA
>JAOWBL010014776.1:15074-37324 GCA_028564865.1 Zenarchopterus dispar | reverse complement strand
TATCTATCTATCTATCTATCTATCTATCTATCTATCTATCTATCTATCTATATGTATATGTGTGTGTATATATATATATATATATATATTTAATAAACTTTATATTTATATAAACTTTATTTCTCAAGCTTTTTTTGTCTGCTCTGCTTTGACAATCTTTAATTGTTGTGTCATTTGGCTTCTAAGCGTCCCTTATAACTAAAAGCATACAAGAGCAGACCTTGTCTTTTCTTAACCTTTTGCTTTCTGTGCGCATCCATGTGGGCATGGCAACCGAGCAGAACAGCAATAAGGGTGAGTGAAAAAGAAAGAGGTGAGTCATCCTCAACCACAACTGAATGTGCAAATCAATTAAATGATAAAGCTTGTAGAATATGTTTTTGCAGTCACAGTAGTTATAGGTTTTAGATATACGCTCCTATAATCCTTTTTCTATGCATGCAAACACCAGTAACTCCCATGTGTGAATAAAAAAGAGTGGCACAACCAGAATCTATTTGTCCACCGTGCTGCACATACATCATGTGTGTAATATGTCAATGGGAGTGTGTGCAGAGAAACAAAATTGCTGGATGCAGGTTTCCATCATTAAACACCTGTGTGAGGGCATATTGTGGTGAAAATAAAAAGACCCATATTTAATTTATGACTTAATGACTAATGACATCTATTAGGCTGACTTACATAGACGCTCTTTTTCCTCATTCTCATTCAGTGAACTTCTTGCCTCTGCCTGTTATCGAGAGGAAGCTGCTGAATTGTGAGCAATTTAAAGCTGCCTTGCTTGACACCTGCAGGAGGTAAGATAGCATGTGGTAAAAGAGCATCTTTCTAATGCAATTACCAGAGTGCACTCCAATTTAAGAGCTTCACTCAGGCACATGTTCTTCGTTGCTTCATTAAATCCAGCTTTCCAATGAACAGATTACCTCTAAATTAGTGCTGCAGCTGTTTATGTTTTTTTATGCCTATATGGAGTATGCACATCAAGCCCCTGCACGTGGCATATAGACAGCTGCAGTGTGTTTACGCAAATGCCTTAAAGTTGCAGGCCGCCTGAAAGCTTGGTTGCAGTACTTCACGGGTTACTTCAAAACAGCGGGAACTCAGCAGACCAGCCAGACCTGATCATATCTTTCTATTCCTGCACGTTGCTTAATGACACAGTGTTGTTGGTCATAAATAATGGAGGTGGTTGTGACCGACATATATTTTTGTCAATAAAACACGGATTGAGAGTGCTGAAGTAAAACTGTTTCATAGAGGTTTTGTAGATGTGAGTGAACAAGTATAAATGTAATGCTTGTCTTTTACAAAATTGACACATAATAATGGAATATTCGCCTTCAAAATCAAAACCTGCACTTTTGATTTTTCTGCCTTTTTTGTAGTACGTTTCCTTTTTTTCTTTTTTCATTTTGCTGTCATTGTGAATTGGTGAATAAGTGCTGTGAATGACTGAAAAGCTCTTGTAATTGTTTTCATAAATGACAACTCTATTCTAGTCACTGAGGTTTAGTTCATAAACTTAAAAAAAATGCTGTTATACATATATCTGAAGCTGATAAATCCAACCTGAAAACATTGCAGATGGTCATTTTTTGTAAACTTTACAATTATTTGTACTTCAGATGTTCAGGCTTGACAAGAAGATTTGGAAAATTAGACTTTTATTTTTATGAAGGGCCATTAAACTTCAATGTGCAAAAATAATCAAAATGGGACGCCCCTTATCAGTATATCTCCAGACTTACAACTCTGTGATTGTAATTTCTCAAGTTCTGTCATGTGATAAGGAGTAGCCCTTGGTATAAATAGTCTGTGTGTCCTAAAGTCATTTTTGGCCCGATGCTGTCCCGGTCTGAACTGCCAGCTATCAGGGGCACTCAGCGGTACAAGGTTTCATTTAGTGGAAATGCATATGCCGTCTGCCTGTGAGTAACTGCTGTCATGTGCTCGGGGACAGGAGATAAGGAACTATAGACCACTCAGATGCAGGCATGCAGAGGCATACCAACACCTGACCAGGAGTGACGCATATTGGCACAATTTGCATTAGCTGGCACGCACATGCATGAACATGCACAAATGCACACCTGTAGGTTTGGGAGTTGAAGAGAAACTCACATGCCTTTGCCTCTGCTCCACATGCTGCACATGAACCCAACCTTGTCTCGAATTTCAAACCCTCCATTGAGCAGCAGCATGTGATAACAAATACCCGTTTTCCCTTTTGACACAGCACTTGGGAGCATCCACTATTAAATCATCAGCCAGGGTTACATAAAAGCTATCACGGATAGAAAAGCTGATTGAGAAACTTCATTCCTCTTTCTTTTTTTTCTTTCTTTTTTCCTCAGACAGTTTCCCAGACATGGGTTTGGCCAGGTCCTGCACTAATAAAATAGCTCCAAAGCACCATTAGAAAGCAGTTTTAGTCTTGAGCTAGGTTTAGCCTGTGTCTGGGAATCTGAGCCGTTATATCGAGTTTTTTATTTCAGGTTAATCCTGACTCATCAGTACAAATCTGCTGCTCCTGGGGCATCAACTATTACCGCCGATTGCCACAGTTGTATCTTGTCATGGACAGAAAAGAAGAGACAAAAATATCTGTATTTTTTTGAACAGGAACATGCATGAATAAACAAGATCACATCAGTTCCCCAACATGCCAAGTTCCGCTTCCTTTTGAGAAGTCAGATGACACATCCCAGTCACTCTGCCTTCAGGAAATGAACTCGCAGGATTTAACCCCCCCAGACACTCTCACCTCTGTCGCTCTTTCACAACAGTGCTTCTCTTTCTGCTCACTTAAATAAGTTTCCCCACACAAAATCAGATCCCTTTACATTTCACCTAACCTTACTATCCACGAATTTCTTGGAAAAAGCTCATGCATGCTTGTTTGGTCATCATGCACCAGGCCACCTGCTCACAAAAGTTCACTAACAGACCCAGAATATATTATATGCTCACTGTTGTTATTTGCTACCCTACTCTGCCAAACTCAGACATTCTCTGAGGAGAGTAAAAGACCTGTTTGATTGAGGGATCAACAGAGTACCAACATAATAATAAGAGACCACAGAGGGCAGAGGGCTCCATGCCTTTGAACAGGCTCCAGTCAGTGCCTGACCTTGTACTTCTGCGCAGGGTGACAGTTATCGCCTCAGCTCACTTACTGCTTAAATACGACTGGGAGCCATATGTGTTTTCTTTCCTGTTTGAGGCCTTTGTGCATCTGCAGTGATGAGAAACCAGCGTCACGGAGAGGCCTGGCAACGTTATAGGAGGTCAGTTGAACACTTCCACTAACAGCCAGGACTACTGCGATAATTATATCTCCAGCGGCGACAATCTGGAAAGGTTATTTCCATCTGCTGAAAGGCTTGTGGGTGGGCTTCCTCTTCGCTCTTACAGAGCAATGGTGCGGGAAGAGAAAGTGACAAGGTGGACACTTTATCTGAGAAATATATAACAGCCCGATACAGCCACACAGAATGATTAGATATGGTCTTTTTTGGATATCTGACGCATTCCACAAGCTCTTTTTGTGAAATGGTAAGAGATTGACTGCATCCAGTTGACATCCCTTAATCTTTCTTCATACATATTTTCCAAAATCCGCTATTTCTTGTCAATCTTTTTTTTTTTCTTAGAAAAATTCATGTAAACAACCCCTTGTTAGGTATTTAAATTGTGAATACCTAACAAGCTACAACTTATATAATATGACACTGTGCTATAGTTGTAGCTTTCCATGTTCCAGCAAGTGATAAACTGTTATCTTGACAACTATTCTGGTAGAGCTACGCTCAGAAAAAAAAGCCAGTTATATTTGATACCTGGCAGAGTGTAGTGCAAATGTAGAACTGTGATAATGATCCTGATGAAATTTCTTCTGGCTCAGAATGACATAAGGAATTGACAGCAATCATTATGCTAAATATTAACAAAAAATATCCAGATTTACACTTTAAAACTTCTCCTCCCTAATCAAAGCTTGTGTACTAGTTGACAAGCTTTTTGCATGTGCACATACAGACTTATGAGCCACTCATTTTCTGCCAATCCCAAGTTCTTTGATTACTCTGATGTTTAGTTTCCTTCACAGATTCTTGTTTGGTTTCAGGTCTGGACTACATTAAGATCCCGGAGGCAGTTTCAGGAAGTTCTAGGTTTTATAGGGCATTGGACCTTCCAACATGTGTTTGGATTTTCCTCTTGGCTTGGCCTTTTGTTTTGCTCTTTCTCCCTTCTCTCTGCATTTTGTCTGGATGTCTTCTCATCAGCTAATTGGAGATGGTACCTGGTTTCTCATCCACTCATCACCCTGAAGTTCCTAAAAGAGCCTGGCGACCTTCACTCAGCATCAGTTCTTCTGCTAACCTCTGGTGGTGTATTTTGTCTCTGGTTTAGTTTAGTTTAAAGACCAGCTCATTGCCAACCTACCTGTTTCCTGTCAGGTCTTTGTCTCTCTTAAAGGATTCCCTGGACGATGTAGAAGAACTCTTCGCTCGAGCTGTCCCGGTTGTGGAACCTCTGAGAGTATCAAGCAAAGCCCCATCTTCACACTACAATAAACTGTTTACCTTCACCTCTGTCTCTGTCTTGCATTTGGGTCTAGTCCTCCAAAATCCTCACCACATGATCTAATCAGAAACAGACAGCCAACATCATGAACATAACAGAAAAGAGTGTCACAGAACAGAAGTTCCTCAAAACTCAAGTGGTGATAAAGTGTGTTACGCAATTCTGACAACTCTGAAATACACTCTGAAAAACTCTGATATAGCATCAATGATTTTGTGTTCAGCAAGATGTACTTATTTGTGTAATTGATCATTTGTGTTATCTTTTGCAGCTATGGGAACGAGGTCACATAAAGAGGATTTGTTCTGCAAATACACATAATTTAATCTCAGTTTCAGTACAAGTAAATAACTTGTCAAAGTCATGTGTTTAAAATTTCTATTTTTTTGTCATTCTACAAGACTAGATTTTTATTAAAGATTTCCAGTGGCTATAGACTAAAAAGCTTTGGTCATCTCGAGTTTTAATAACACTTCCTGCTGGAGGAAGATTCAGATGCTTTTAATTTCCACATAAGTCTATGTATTGACAATATGTTTCCAGCATCATTGTCAGTTTCTGTGTAGTGACATTTGCTGCGAAACTAGTGAAAAGGTTAATTATGTATAAAACAAATTGTATTGTTCTCACCGAGGTGAGAGCATGGTCTGTTGTTTCTCTGATTACCCAAGACAATTAATGTATTTCGATCCCTAAAGTTGGGTTTCGAGAAAATAACTGGACATTTTGTATGGGTACACTCAGGATATGATTACACAATGCTTTTGAATATGCTCATAATTTTTCCAAAAAGGCATTGGCAAACATGTTTTTTTAGCCTCAGAGAAATGCTTGTTGATGATTTAGTTTTCCTTTTCGCTCCTCTATCTTTTGCACACATTTCCTCTCCAAACATGAATCTGTCCGCAAATTATAAGCACTTGTACATATAATAGGGGACAGACTCTGACTTGTCATTTTGGGGGTGGGTGGGGGGATATGTGGTTTCCAGGGTTGTCATAATTGCAGATAAGTGCTACATGGCAAGAAACTGGTTGTTTTGTTCCTTTGCTGTTTTCAGAAGCACCCAGTATATGAAAGGTATACAATTTTATATAAAGATCAAGGAGTATAAATTATAATTTGTCTGTAGGACTTAAATCAGAAAGTCTAGTAGGCCTTATTGTGTGAATACTGGGTCAGAAGTGGATGTTTGAGTGTCGAAATAAAAAAAAAAAATATTGCTGTGTTTGGCTGATGCTGAGTTTGTTCAAACTTCTGATTGCTTGCTAAGACGAATGTGGACAAGTAACTGGTAATGACCAACCACTGGCTAAGACGACCGTCAATCAAAATGATATGGCTCATATTTGTAATATTATACTAGTATAATTTACATTTAGTAAATTATACTATTAGTACAATTCATATTACTATAATTCACATTTAACATTTAGGTGTGACTTTTACTATTTATATTTAACTATTTAAACTAAAAAGTGACTTTAAAAATTCACACTACTTTTTTTTTAAACATTATGGTAGATTGTCTCAGTTTCAGCAACTGATATGTTGTTTATGTACTGTCGGGAATAAAATGTGGGTTTATGGGATTTGCAAATCATTGCACACTAACTCGGGGTTGTATTTTTTTACTATGTAAGAGATCATTTGATCCACATTTGAAGAGTATTGTGGTTTTTGATTGGGACCTGGCCTTGGGTAGTCTTACTGTCAAAACACAGTGAAATAGCCCTGCTTTGCATTTTTACAAAATGAAGAACAGCTTCACAAATCACAAACTAGGTTTTATGTATAACCTTCTGGTGCATCGAAAGCTGGGAATAGGAAGTTAACTTCAGCGTCGTAGACTACAACCAGAGCCAGTCCAACAACAGGAAAAAAAAAAGTTAATCACAACATATCCTTTTTAGAGGTGGAGCTCATGCCGACTCCCCTTCTCCCCTAATATTAGACCTTTATAAACCTTCTGCACTTTATAAGGCATGCCTGTGTAACCTACCCTGGACCAAAGAGCTCTTAACAAATATTCAGAAAGTGCGAGTTTAGGGTGTTCACACCTGTAATGCTACTGTGTCTGCTGTGTCAGAGTGACTGGTTCACATCTGTTGACTCAAAAGATGCATATTTTCACATCCCAGTGTATTCCCCACACAGGAAATATCTGCTTTTCAGTATGTACCAAGGCAGTGATGGCCCCCTTAAGATGCTGGCCACATATTTGGACAGCTGGCTCCTTTTGGCACGATCCAAGCAGGAGACGGTTTTGCAGGCACACACCCGACCAACTAAAGAGTGTATTGTCTTCAGTACAAAACGTTGTATTCCTGGAGCTGCATCTGGACTCTGTGTCATTCACAGCCCACTAATGAGGGAAGAGACTTTCAGAGACTGTCTAGCAAGTTCTTGCTGGATGATTCGATTATTGGATGTAGAGAATGATAGATGCATGGAGTGATGGGTGGTTGATGGATAGATGGATGGATGAATAGAGGGATGGTGAGATGATAGATAAATGGAAGAATGAGAGATGGATAGATGATGAATGGAATGATGGAAAAAGATTGATGGAAGGATGGAGAGATGGATGGACCAAAATTAGATGTCCCTGATCATGTGTATCTTTGTTGTTGGCTCCTTTCAATCACTGTTTGTTAATACAGCAGGTGTTGATCCATGAACAGATTCCCCAACACATGCACATAAACACATCCAGGTGATTCTCTTCATTTACATTTTGGTTTCACATGACAACACAGAAAGGAGACTATCTATGTGATTATCATATACTGTATGTTATTGTTTTTCTGCCTTTATACATGTCTGTCTGTCTCCTTCCCTGTACGTTAGTCTGTCTCTCATTCTTCCTCCATGTCTCTGTCTATAATCCCTTCCTCCTCTTCCTCCTTTTTTACTTTCTCTTCCTCCTCACCCTTTCCTCTCATCCACCCCATCTTTCTTCTAGAACTTTGGAGTGATAATTTTGAAATTCTGCAGGAAATAAAAAGGTTTTTCAACTTTATACAGTTCAACTATTTTTAGTTCAACACTGATTCATTGATTATCCGTACTCCCAGTTACCATTTCACACATTTACAGAATTTAATAAATGCCTTTCAAACGTTTGCTAAAGTCTGATAAAAATGAAGTTTTGGCTCAAGTTCAGCAATTTTGATAAATGTTTCACGAGAGCAGTGCTTTTATCATGTTTCAGCAAAGTTCAGCTGTTTCTTCAGCTCTCAGCATTCACACCTGTATTTCCAACAAACATCAGCAGGAAGGCATAGGCCACAAAGGCTAGTAATTCACAGCAATGATGATTTTCCAAAAGTTAATATGTCATTACATTGCATATAGAAAATATATGTTGCTTAATTTGCAAAAGACTAATAATGGAAAATAAATCAAAAGAACCTTTCTAAAAACACCTGTTATTTACAGCATCACCAGCTCATTAGCCCATGAAACATTCTTACTTGTTTTCTTGCTCTAAACTAGATTTTCTGAATACTGGTACAATCGCAGCTGATTCAAAATGTTCTGATGCCTTCTTTAAACTGTCTGACTACAGGCCAAAAAACTTATCATAAAAGTCATGCGAATACTTGTGTGTAACCATTTTTCCAGAGTTACTACAACCAGCACATACATGTAAGAGATCCATTGATGACACTGTCATTGTTCCTGCACTCCATTTTTGTAACATCTAGAGAGGCATGGTAATTACGCAAGAGTTCTTTTTGTTAATTTCAGTTCTGCTTTCAATACTGCTCTTCCGTGTACTATCTCAAAGTTTCTGACATGGAACTTGAACAATGCTTGTATCAGTGGGTACTGCCTTTTTTTTTCAGATAGTGTGCTATGGTTAAATGTAAAAACAGAAGCTGCAAAGGTAATTATGGTTCTGTGAGTCCCTCGATGACTGCCACTGGTGAAACAGAACATAACTTAAATAGTCTTTGATCATGAGTAGGACGTAGGTGTAGACGTTCACACCATGAGGACCACCAACTTTATTATCAACACTACAGAGTGCAGCAAGTGGACAGCTTCAGTATACAGTTTTGGGAATTATTACATCTACCTTGAAATAAGACAACACCCGAGATTGTTCTTTTTTTTTTAAAGAGTTAAAGAAATGTGAAGTGTTCAGCAAAGAGTTGCTGCAGTGGATTTGATTTGATATTATTTAATGGCTGTTGTTTTTAGATTTTGGTTTTGTGTCATTTTTTTTATAGATTTGATCCCCCTTTTTTTAGATTTTATTATGCATTTATGGATTTTGTTATTTAAGGCAGGACAATATTTAGACACTTGGACAGGTGTTAGCCAGACAAAATCAGCCCGGAACAAACAGTTTCAAAACAAGTCAGGAAGTAAAGCGAACACACAAAACAGATGAGGAAACAGTAAAACCAAGCTAATCAGCTGGGAAACGTGTAATATTAACACAAGAATCAAGATTAATCTGCAAACATGAACAAAACAAACCTCCTGAAATGACAACAGTAAAAAAACCAAACACATGACAGAGGTCACAAAGTAAAGAACCCAGAAGAAGCCAAAACAAATAAAATCCTCTACTGTTTGGACTGTTTCTTAAATGGTACAAAATTGACTGTTCTTATATCATCAAAAATCTTATACATTACAAAATGATTCAAAACTGAAAAAAATCCAGAGCGTAAGAGGGTAGTGTGCATGTCTGTGGCTTCTTTAAGACTGGACACGTTTAAAGCCAGTTTTCAACCCGATTTGCAAGGCTTCTAGATGCATCTTATATCCTTATGTGTGGACAGCTCATAAACTTATCAAAGATGCTTGCTGATGCATTACCAAGGCATCGTCAGTGGCTGAATGATAATAAAACAAGCTATATTTCTTGAACTGACATGGGAGTCACTGTTTTGAGTTACAGCCAATGACAGACCATGGCACCTGGTTAAAACATTAGAAGGATGGGAATGGTGAAGGGAAAATCCACAAAAAAGGAGAGGGAGTGGAGCCATACAACAATACAACAGACAGCTACTTCATATATGATTTTTTACTTGCCTTCAACTGTCTTTGTAAAATAATCTTTGTTACCTGCATGTGTTAATCCTGTTTTTTTATCTGTTTCTTTTTTGTATTTTTAATTAATTATCAGCTTTCATCTCTTGTTTCCTCCCTTAGTGAAATTCCAAAAAAAAAAAAAAATCAACTCTCTTTTGCACATAGTTATGGTCCATTACCCACATGTCTTTTGATGAAAAAAATGTGGCTTTAGAGACCATTCAAACTGCCGTAACCCTCCATCCGCCATCACTTACATAATATGAACAGCGAAATGACTTCAGGACTCCTGACTACCACAGAGTGAGTCATTTAATCTGAATAAACTAACAATCGTCTGACCCGAAAAATGTTAACAAGATGGATTTCTTTGATCTTGGATCCCTCTGATTCAGCAGGTACTGTCATTCATTATAACCAAACTGGCAAGGGATCACTTTGTTCTAGCACAAAAATACAGAGCTACAGTCACAGATGCCGCTAAAAATTTTACTATGCAAAATAAGCATGTTATGAAAACCTCAACCAAAGGTAGAAGGTTCTGGGCTTGTGGACATCTGGGATGGACCATCACACAGTGATGTAAGATGGTAAGGCTCAGATGGTTGTTGGGGTTGTATCATTGACCTTGGGCAAGGTCATTTACACTTCAGTGATAGCAGCAACAATGCAGAAAAGTACAGTAAGAGTTTTGAGAAGACAAAAATGCAACATTGATCTGCTAATTAATATGTATTACTGGAAGAATTGGTTAAAATAAATAAAATTCCTTTATATCCTCAATACCAGAATATCTTTCATAAAATAAAAATGTGCATGTTACCTTGAATAACATATGGTTATGGTGCATTGTTCTGTTTGTTTCTTTTTTAAATTATTCAACATTAGGCAAATAAACTGTTTCAATAGCTATTCAAAGAATCATTTGATAAAATGTTAATTTACACATTTTGTTTTCCATTTTAAAAATTAATTCTTTTATTCCTATTTTGACTCAGTGATGTGTGCTACACAGGGTGTTGGCAGTGGTGAATCTTGTAGTTTCTGTTTGCAGAGTCAGAGCTGACAGGAACTATCACATAGTTGGGTGTGGGTGTGGCAAAGGCCAGAGTACAAAAGAGACATGTTGGAAGGAAATGAACCTGGCCTCAAGGAAGTAGGCTCATGAAAAATATTCTGACAAATTGTGGCATTAACACCAAAATGAGCACAATTTTGAATATAATCACATATGGTGCACTCAGTGTTGACCTTTTGTTGGGCTTCTGATGTTTGAGTTTTGTATCACTAGCACCTGAAATTTAGTATAAAACATGGTGGTTTGCTGTGCTGCTTGAGAGATTTCTGCTGGACATTATGGACTGTTGTAACATCTGATATTACTTAAACAAAACAAGTGGAAAGTTGTTTATATGTGGGAGCAGCTGATGAAGCTTTCCAAAGCTCAAATAACATCCGAAATATGACCCCACATCCAGACCAAAGGAGACGACAAATGTGAATTTTTGTGACATTTTTCAACAACTGGGAAATGTTTGGGAATATCAGAAAGTATAACATTATAACAAAAGTTTTTACGAAATCATGACCAAAACATAAGGATGACAACCAGCACTTTCTGAGACCATGGCTTTTGGTTAATGTGGTGGTAGGGTGTGGTTTGACCTTCTGGAAGAGTTGGTGGAGATGACGGGATAGAGGCAGGTCTCGGTCTGTCTGTTTAGACTGCTGCTGCCATGACCTGAACCCAAATAATTGTAGGTTAATGGATTAAGATGTATGGATAAATGGATGAAACACCTACAATAGTATATGGTATCATAATGCTGACAAACATATCCAGAGTTGTTGCATTAAAACAACATCCCCTTAAATTCCTTAAGTTGCTCAGAAAGACTTCTGTACGACACAATGCATATGAGGTACATGTATTTAATAATGTGAGTTTAACGTGGAAAATTAGAATATCAGATCAAAATTGTGTAAAGTAACTAAATTGAACACCTTAAGCTGAATATCATCTAAATTAGAATTAGGTCAATAAATGCATTATTTCTGTCCATGTAAATGAATTCACTGAGCATCTTGATACCCTGAATAATGAAATCTTGTATGCCTTTCTATCCCATGTTTGCTACCGAGATAACTCACCTGAATTACCCCCAACTGCTTCATGTGACATCATCAGCCATGCTACAGTTCTGTCCAAGGCACAAAACACAGCATCCCACTGGATTCATGGTGGTCTCCAAAGATTTTAGTCACACTTCACTCTGTGCTACACTTCCAACAGCTTTTTCCTCAGTAATTTAGATAATTTATACTACGATTAAGTAAATTTGCTTTGTGGAAGCTAGTTGAGGTGGAATTGCTACCCCTTTCCCCCCTCCCTTTACCACCCTACCACCACCACCACCACATACATACACACATTTAGTCTTAGATGACAAAACAGTGTTTCTTTTGAAATGGGCCACAACCATTAAATACCAACAAGCATTTCTGTGTTTATCCAATTAGGACTGACCTTAGGTCTTTATGTGTCATATTACATCAGGAGAAAGTAGAATCTGTAAACTGAATCCCATGTGGTTGTTACGACTCATAAATCTTTGACAGTACACGCATCCCATTTGTCAGCTCAAATCGATGCTCTAGCAAATCACTGAAAAGGCCCAACTCGTGCAGCTAGAGTTTGTAATGAGGAGAGATGTGCTGTGTTGTGGAAGGGAAGTTTAAAGGCCATGATAAAGGCCATTCATGGCATGGATTTGTATTAACACTGTGTTTCATAGAGCTGTATTGATCGTCTCAGCAAGGTCCTCTCGTAAGACTGAGCTGAAACATGATCTCAAACAGTGCAAAGGGACCAAAAAACAACACAGAGAAAGTGACAGCAGGGTTGTGTGTTGGTAGTTAATTATTAGTTTGTTTGGTGTCATTCACATTGCTGAGCAACTTCTCTTTATGCAAATAAACCCAAATCCCCTGTCAGCACTAGTTGTTTAGAAAGTGCAGATACTTCACCAAAACAAAGTGTAATCCAACACCTTGGCTTCAGGTAACACGTAGTTTAAATGGTACTTGGCTTTAATCGGACCATTTTGTTATGACTGCAAAGGTGCCAGCATTTTGCAGCAAGGCTTAGCAAATACCTGAACTCTAAAAACTATTGTTAAAGCCACACACCATATACATACATACATACACACATACATACATATATATATATATATATATATATATATATATATATATATATATGTGAGTGTGTGTGTGTGTGTGTGTGTGTGTGTGTGTGTGTGTGTGTGTGTGTGTGTGTGTGTGTGTGTATTCTTCATCTTCCAGCATCTGGACTCCCCAAGATCTTACACCAGGACACTTTTTGTGGATTTCAGCTCTTCCCTTTGATACAGTCGTCCTCCCAGCTCTGCTCCGAGACAGTCTCTCCCAGCTGAATGTGCCTGACTGCCTGTGCAGGTGAATTACTGACTTCCTCACAAACAGGCAGCAGTTTGTGAGGCCTGGACAGCATGTCTCTGACCCCTGGGCCATCAGAACTAGATTGCCCCAAGGCTACGTCCTTTCTTTTCTGTTGTTCTTCCTGTACACCAACAGCTGCACATCTGGACACCATCCTACCAAACTCCTGAAGTTTGCAGATAACACCACCCTCATCAGTCTCATCTCTGATGGGGATGCGCCAGCCTACAGGAATGAGTCTGTCTGTTGTCTTGGTGCAGCATGAACTACATTAATTCTCTTGAGAAGGTGACTGGCTGCAACCTCCCATCTCTCCAGGAGCTGCACATCTCCAGGACCGGGAGATGTGCAGCCGGGATCACAGCCGACCCCTCTCATCCTGAACATAAACTTTTGTTTATGTTTTTTAATGTTTTAGTCAAAGTCTAGACCTCAGCTAAACTGGAATGGTCTAGTGATATCTACAAATGCGCTTAAATGAATGTCCAAAAATCTCAACCAACTGAAGCAGTGATGTAAGGAAGAATGGGCCAAAACTTCTCCACAACAGTGTGTTAGATGGGGAATAAAGGGGAAATGAATACTTTAAGATTTTACTTCTGCAGATGTATCTACATGCTATTAAATCATAGCTGTACATTTTAATTGAATTCATTTTTTTTTAAATTTTGGCTTAATTATTTTAAATAAATAAAGGGATGGTGAGAAAACTTGTTTTTCTAAGATTATCTTTATACTAACACCCCACTGTGATTAGATTGTATTATGTTTTTACACACATACATGCACACATGACACATGACAAAAAAAATAGGATTCATAGAGAGGATGCTAATTTTTGCTCAACTGAAATATACTCTTACACTTGACTTTGTGTACTCGTCTTTAGAATTTAAATACATTTTACTGAAGGATGTAATATCACCCAGTAAATCAGTTTTTTTTTTTTTTTTTTTTTTTTTCAGGGATCCAGTTCAAACGCACTTTTTTCTGTTTGTGCAGTCTGGTTTCCTGTATAGTATCTTGTCTGTGATACAGTAAGAAAAATTCTTTGTAAAACATTTTGCCACTGGTATCTGTATATAAAAACTGTTAATGCTTAGTGAGGGTGCAAAGAATTACTGACAGACATCAAAGGTTCCCCTTTTTTTAAATACTTTTCCTCAAACTCAAAGGCTTAATATTGACCTAAACTGTTATATACCCACTTTTCAGGCTGTCTAGCTTCAATTTTAAGAGGTGCACTATTGATTAGGCAGTAAATAAAAGTTTTGAAAGAGCAGGCTTTTTTTTTTTTTTTCCTATCCTGAAACAACCTTCTATTGACGCAAGCAGAATTAGCATATGTGGATTAGCATAGATTAGCCTCATCTCCCCCCAGGTGGGGTCAGGTCTGTCCTTTTTACAGCACAGTTCGGTTTAAAAAGAAAATAAAAAGCCTGATTTAAATTTAAAAAGAAAAAAGAACAATAGATAAAAACAGTAGTTAAAATATTATCAGGTTTTGAAACTCAAGCTTAAAAGTTACAGTGCAGATTTGGAATTAAATTTCACTGCAGCCAAGCCAACCTGGATTTAAATAAACTGAGTGTTTCAGCTGATCTGAGGCTTTCTGGGAGTTTGTTGCAGACATGTGGAGCACAGAAGCTGAATGTGGCTTCTCCATGTCTGGTTCTGACTCTGGGAAATGATAAAAAACCCGATCCAGATGACCTGAGGGGTCTGGAAGGTTCGTACTGGGTCAGGAGGTCCCTGATGTATTTTGGTTTTGGACCAAAATACATCAGGGACCATGATCCTTGGTGAAGAGTTAACAGTTGTGTGTATGACTTGACAGACGCAAGGCCCAGCATGAATAGTTTCATCTTATGTGCATGTCAGCCTTTCTCCAAAATATTACATGTCACTTTAGTTTATAATGAAAGCCATCTGTTAAGTTTGTGGCACACAGTTTGCACACACAGGACCGTACATAGAGTTTCATCTCCTTTTTTCATCCAGCTCATAGAATTGCATCATTTATGTTGTGCTTATTGTAGGGCACTACTCCAGAAATTATTAATAATCCTACTAGTAGAAGTGAAAGATACCCAGTTGCTACGTTATTCAGCTTCCTGTGTGTTGCATGTAACTGGTATCAGTAATATGGGCTAGTGACAAGGACTTGGTACAATTAATTTATTTAAATGTTGATATTCACAAATGACTGCTCTTTTTCCCGTCTGTAATGCAGCTACTTGATCCTTCAGGTAAGCCAGGAGGTGGCAGAGTTCAGATGCTTTTATGGAGGCTTTTTGGGATGTACCATGTATATGGCACTACATAGGGGTGTTCTATAGTGATGGCAGAAACTGTTTTAAGATACTCTATGCATAAATGGAATTTGAATATTTTACTGTTATTACATCTTAAAGGTTTTAACAGGTACATAAGTGATGTAAAACCATTCTTTGTTGACAGTGTGAATGTGAATTGGCTTTGGTTTGTCTCACAGCAGGTGCTTCCATAGCCTAGGGCCTGGTGCTATTGTTTGATATATGTTCCTTTAGGTTACTTTCACGTTTGTCTTATTTAGCTTGTTAGACTTGTGAACCAATTTGCACAAAGCACAACTGCACCACTTGGTGAATAAAATGAAAGCCAGCCCCAGGTGAAGATTTATGTCTTCCTTCCTCTTCCTAACATCGCTCGGTTAAGTCCTCCACTGAGCTGAGGTTTTCAATTCACTGAGCTGTTGGGTTTCATCAGCGTTCAGTGGTTGTTTGGGACCGTAGATCATCTTTCAGAAGACAGGAAGTAAAATCAATATTGAGGCGAGCGTGTAAATCATAGCAACTATTGTAGAGAAAAACAATAGTTGGATTAAATAAATGTTGAAGCTGTGTTGGAGCATTGAAAGCCATCACCTTTTGGACAATAGCTGTTCATCTTTCCCCCCAAGAGGTGGAAACACATATCTTCAGTAGTCCATGCATCTCTGTGGTGAAATCTGACATGAGGCAATAAGTTACCACACCCTTTTTGTGTCTTGTTCTTTTTGCATTTGTCTTTTTACTTTTCACATCAGCACACTATGGGACTTCACCCCAAAGTCAAGTGCTGCCAACATTTTCAGTTCTCTTTTTTAACACGAGGGAACATTCTGGTCTGGCTGACAAGAGTAAAAGTCATGCTAGGAAAAGAGATTTCCAAACATGAACCAGATGGCATGGGTAGTCGATAGTGATGTGTTGATGATCTCACTAAACAATCACACACAGAGAAGCAGCATGTGCAAGAGTAAAATGTTAATATCTTATCACACATTAAAAATATCTGTGAACTATATACAAGACCATGAAGATAAGGATATTTTTTGCTTATAAGTTTAAAGTCCTCATCAGGTATGTTAACACAGTTCTTTGTATGTGACCATGTGATTTGATCGTGGACATGACATTACATACCCATACTTAAATATAGTCAGAGTATGAGAATTAATACATATTACTGGGAAATATGTCATATATGTCATTCTTTGGACTAGGAAAAGGATGATATTGAAAGTTGGTTAAATCAGTATAATTTGTGGCTCACTCAAGATTACTAATGTACAAAATGCAGTTCAAACCTTATGACTATACCATGAGAATTAGTGGATGAAGGTTTGACACTCTGGCTTATATCTGAAACAAAACATTACTTGTCATTTCACACAAATTAGCACTGAGAAAACACTTTACAAAGAGTTTTTTTTTCAAACTTTATAAAGTTTACACAACTGAGCCAAAAGCTATATAAATAAGAGGTGTCCTCTGCAAGATTGGCTCAACTCTCACTTAGAGGTGGGGAAGAAGTTCTGTCATCCAGGAGTGGAGCTGCAGCTCCTCCACTGATGTGGTTCAAGCAGCTGGTAAGGATGTCTTCTGGATGCCTCCCTGACGACTTATGACATGGTGGAGAGATTACATCTCTCAGCTGGCTAGGGAACACCTTGGTATCCTCCTAGTAGATAAATATCATACAGAATATCGGCATTGTGGTCCCTTCAGAATGTGCTGCCAATTACATGAATTTTTCCTGTTTACCTCTGAGATATTTTATGTTATGATGTTTAGCATATAAAAACCTGCCAGTTAACATTTTTCTTTCAGATGAGGCGCATATAGAACAGAGGTTGTTCTGGTTAGGCTTCAAACACTTTCGAAACCTGCCCATTTTGCAAATCTTTCAATATTGATAGCGAATGCCCAGTACTATCAACAACAACCATTTATGGCTATGTTTCGAACACACCCATGTATAGATTTAAAATATTTAACAAAACAAGTGTGACTGACTTTCCCACTGACCTTGTGTGCTTTACCGAGCTCATGAAAGGGGAAGTGGATGCAAATCACAAAAACTGTAGATTACTTCACATTAGCATAGCAGCCAAAACTTCCTTTTTACCCCATGAGTGCAATGGGTGTTTCTCGTGCTTTCTGTCAAAATTAACTCCTGATGCTCTGGCACATCAGTTCATCCATGTGTGTTGGACAAAACTACTATGATGTCAAGCAAATGTTTTCTGAAGAGTGGCTTTGAAGCCTCCTTTTTCTCACATTAGGTGGTGTCATGTTGAAAATAGGTGGAACAAACCGAGCTGGAAAGCCGGCTGGAGCACATCCACCTTGTGTCCATTAGTTATCCATGGTTCCCAGCTTCTTCAGACGTACCATGCTGGAGGAGCTGCAAAGCCACTTGTAAATGTTTACAGCTGAATATTCCGTCTCAAATGTTGTTTCAGTGGTAAAATCAGGTTAACCAAATCTGCTCCTTAGCTATGAAGCGTGCTTAGTCATAATGGCTAGTCATTGGCTAAGCTGGCCTCCAATCAAAAGACAACACCCCTAATGAAACATAAATCTATTGCTTTATATAATTTGACAAAAATTAAAATAAAAAACCACCCCCTGTACAGGTATTGTGGATGTGACATCTATCTATGGAGACCAAAACTGTTTTTTGACATAGGCTGTAAATATGTTTATTTCCACTGCAAACTTGGATATTTTAAGATTGGGGTCACTGGAGATTAATCCGGTTTGGGAGTCAGCCTCCTGTAGCCAGTTGATGAACTGCAACTTTTCTAATTTCCCCATTGGTTTTAAACCAGAAACTAGTATGCTGCTGCCTGCATAATGTGGTCTAAAAACAGTGAGGCAACATCACCCTAAAACAGTAACTTCTTAAAGTGACTGAACAATTTTAAAACTTGAGCATAAAGAGAGTACTAAATACATTCTAAACATAAATTAGGGTTAGGGTTACGATTTGATTTAGTGTTAAACATAAAATTAAACATTTATCACTTTGGTAACAAGACTGAGATGAATAATTTAGTATCTCTTGCCAGACATATTAAAAAAAATAAGACTATCACATAGATTATGTACAATACTTCCAGTAAATAGTCAATGGTAGCCTTTTTATGAGTTTGCCTTTATAAATCACCATGATGAATTTGGAATTAAACAGTCAAAATAGGATTAAAGCCTAGATGTTCATATTTAAGTTAAGACCTTTCACAAAAACATGTAATTTGGCAATTACGAATTATAGTCCTTTTAAACAGAGTACTTCAGTTTCCGACATTCCAAAGTTTTTGGACAAAGTGCTTTTATTCTAAATATGACCATCATTGTTAATGGTTGGAAGAAAATCCTTTGCTGAGCCCCTGAAGCCTGAAGTCCATGGATGCCAGTAATTTCCACTCTCCTCACTGGAGATGTTTTGCCAAGTCTTCTCTGCAGCCGTCTTCAGTTCCTGTGAGCCTTTGTGCCCTCAGGTATGCTTCAGCAAGCAAAACGCATTATCTATTGGGTTGAAACAAGTGGAATGACTTGCCCATTGAAGAATACTCAGTTTGCCTTCAAAAACTTGATTTTTTTTTTTTTTCCACAGTGTTTATGGTCTTTATCTATCTACAACGGGAATAAAAGGTTCCATTAGCTTTGTCACATTTGGCTGAATGTGAGCAGACAAAATGGTCTAAACAAGTCAGAATTCATCTTTCTGTATCTGTCAGCAGTCCCATTATCATGTGACTCCCGACTGCATTGGCAGCTGTACGTGCCCAGGTCATACCTCCCTCTGCTGTGTTTGATGCATGACGTGGTTGGCTATGGCTCATTAACTGTTCCTTTCCTTCTTCATAGTTTTCTTTTCTTATTGTCCTAAAACAAGTTTATCTCAGTTTCACCTCTTCTAAAATCAGATTATTTTCTTTTTAGATGTTTCTTGGCAGTCCGATCCAGCTTTCCTGCTCTTCAATTTTACCAGTAGGTCACATAAATGTCCGCATTCAGATCATCAGACCTGCGTAAAGATCTCCCAAATATGATCCGTTTAATTGAACACGTAGTCTTTTACTTTTGATCACATATACATATACACTTACACTCACACACAAGTTTGTTTGTTTTTTTAAATTTATACTAATTTGACTTGGATCAGGTTTTCTACAAAGCATAAGGTTGGCAGTTTGACCCCTCGCTCATATTTACAGCCCACCAAGTCGACTGTGTGCTTGTACAGAAGTTCAAAGGAATATTTAATAAGAAGCTCAGTTGTTTACTTGGGTGACAAAGAATCACATTGTGAAATACTTTGGTGAAACTACTAATGGTAAAAAAAAGGCGATAATTAGGTCCACATCATTTGTTTGACAGGTTTTGGTGTCGTTGCTTGATCATAAGCCATCTTTCATTCAGGGCAAACTATTATGGTATATTTTTGCTTTTCTTTTTTTCATTGTACACTGCATATTACACACCTACATACAGTCTATAAAATATCACTATACATTCAAACCGCAGCACAAATGGACTCACCACTTCATTGTGTTGGAGTAATGTTGGACAGCCATAGTCTCGTCTCATGCTTGGCTGAATTTTCTTCTAGCACCATTATCAATTTAACTTATAAATGAAAACACCTTTGAAAACTAAGAACATTACTTTCAGCTTCAGTCATAAATTGTGTTTAAGATAATTAGCAAGGGCTTGCAAGTTAATATACTTTTTCTTAAAGAGTATTCCAATAAAGTAAACGTTTTTGATCATTTTTAACTAAAAGCACTGTTGTGCTAAAGCTCATCTTTGGGGCCCATTTTGGGACATTAAGTTGTGTTCAAGCATGTTTATGCTTACATATTTTAGTGCGATTAAAGCCACAATTGGTGGAGAAGAGTTTGTCAACAAGAAACATAATGCAAAGATGAGTTAATGGTTTGTCATCAGTCATCTGATCAGCTGTAATTTTTTTTAAACTACTGGATTTAAAAAAATCGCAGTTATCAGCTGATGGATGATAGAAAAAAAAAAAAACTATTCAGTCTGTGTCCTATAACAAAGTGTACTTATCTGAAAATGAAGATCCATGAGCTTGTACCTCATATTCACACAGTCCAGTCATTGGCTTTATTTAAATTCCATGCGTGTAACATTGATCACGTCCTTTTCCTGCATATTGAGTTGAGTCACAAGATTTACCTTCATTGTCTTTGGCTTGACATCTTTATAGGAAAATCAAAATTTCATCAGTTCCACCATTAACATGGAATAAAGCTTCCGTGAGAATGTAATCTAACAAGAATGTTACGCTACCAGCCACTCTCACAGAAAACAAATCCATACCTGGAGAGCAAATATGTTAGATTTGAAGAATCACTTCTTAAACCCACAGGCCCAATTCTTTAGACAACCTAATGTGGATCATAGTGAAGAGAATTTGAAAAATCCCATGTTTCTTTTTTTTTTTTTTTTTTTTTTTCTAGCCCGGCTCAGTCATCTTTGTACCAGTTTCTAAAAGTAGTATTGGACTGAATAAGAAGTTGAAATGTCAGAATAAAATAACCCAAACCAGTCATATTTATTTTCATTTTTTTTAAATAGTCAGGCCTTTAATATGATGATCCATCCATTTTTTTATAGTCTTATCTTGAAAAAGAAAATTGTCTAAGACTCAAATATGGCTATAGTAGTTAAGAGTTGATAGACTATAATCTCAAAGGTATCTGTGAATTGCAGATATTTGTTGGTTAAAAAGAAGTCATGTTCCTTAGAGCATGCTGGAAGGCCAAGGTAAAGGACTCAAAAGTGTCCTACATATGGCTGTCAAAGATTTCTCTGATTATGAAAGTGTGTGGAAATTACAGTTTATCTAGATTTTTATATATTTAAGACATGCATTTTAATTTTCTTCATGGATGAATATAGCAAGAACTTAAAGGTTGTGCTTGAAATCTACGCAGTGTTGCCTAAAACTATTTACTGAGGAAAGCCAGTTTCTACTGAGAAGTAAAATAAATGTGTGTGCACAAACGATTTATGAATGAAACAAAAGAACAAAAGACTCAGTAGCTGCAACCTTAACAAGCCTTTTGCACTTCTTTCAGTCCTAATCTCTGCAATAAAATGCAGCTCAACCTGTTTGGCCGTGATTTCTTAACGTCTGTTTTCTGTACGTCTGATTCCACATGTGTGTCTCTCAGCTCTGCAGAAGTGGGTCACAGTTTAATTGATAGCATCTGTGATTGAAAGACAACACGTGAGTCCCTTGTTTCTGCATGGAGAAGTAACTTGTAAGGGAAATGAAAAAGCTGCCTGTGTTTTTTTTAGACAGACCACGTTAAGTTACCTGAAGGGCAGTTGCACTCACTTATGTAAGAGAACACCAAAGAGCACAAGCCAAGTCCGGTTTAATCTGTGATTTTCTTCAACTGCAGGGTCATTGTGCCATTAATTCTTTTCTGTCTAATAAGCTTCATCCTGCAGGCTTGTCCCATCCTTCTGAGAGCCAAGATAACACAGGTTCATCACTGGAGAACAGATAAGTAACATTTATCTCCATTATATTACCAAGACAGAGTCAGCAGAGAGAGACACCTTTTATTGGATGCTCAATAAAGGCAGTGATGGGCTGCCGACCTGCGTGGTTGGGGTTACTCTGCCTGCTTATCCACGCTGGTTGTTCATTTGATTCTCATCACACTTTTACCTTTAGCATGACTTACACATTAACATGGCAAAAACAAGATGTGATTCTCCCATAAATCTGCTGAATCAACAATACAAGATGCTCACAAACAGCAGACG